>JARYGA010025705.1:0-29896 GCA_030545235.1 Helianthus tuberosus
GGTCACATCGTTTAAGTAGTTGTATGATAGGTAGTTTATATGCCTTAGGTAAATTACCAGAATACCCTTTTCATGTATAATTGGTAATTAAGCATATGTAACCTAAACCTTTGTCACATAACTGATTATGTAATATGTTTAGGCATATAACACTTGTCATAGGGCTAGTTAGGCGGTCCGAACGCGTTTCACGCGAACGACGCGTTAAAGTAGCATAAGCTACCTAAACGGGTCGTAATGGGTCGAAATCACTCAGGTTAAGTTTCATTTAGTATGTAGGCTTTGTTAAACCAAATGACACGAGTCTCTACACTCGTTTGGTTTACAAACCCTAATGCTACCCAAATCTTCCGATCTAGGTCCGGTTTATTAACATAGTTACCTATACTAGGTGCCGTTTGATATCCGCGATCTCTAGTATTGTTTAGTTGTCACTCCAGAACTACTGAGCAATCTCAGGTGAGTACATAGACCCCTCTTTTACTGTTTTCCAAACTGTTTTGGGGTGGAACACATGTGCCTACTTGTTACTTTCCTGCTTTCCTGTTTTCACATCATATACTGCTATGTTCGTTAGTACATTATAGTACATGATTTCATTACATTTCATGCTATGTATTGCCATTGTGTGCATTACTTAGTACATCGTTTTACATGACATTTTGACATAGACATTTCGACATAGACATTTTAACATGATTGACATTGATCATGTATTTCCCACAAAACATAACTTTGATTTAAACCAAGTTTTACTTCAATACTTTGTTGTTGTGCATATGGTTTAGTTGAGACATTTCACTTGCCATACATGGATATTTGACATAGACATTGACATGGATATTTGACATAGACATTTGACATGGATATTTGACATAGACATTTTGACATGATTTACATCTTGACATGAATACTTTGACATATTATTCAATACATTTGACAATTGATTTAAACATAGACATTTTACATTGTTTGGTTTGGTTTGATTAAGTGATTAAGTAACGATGTGTGTGTAATATGATACAAGCATGGTGGATACGCCGCTGGTACTTCCTATATATAAGTGTTTGTATGGTATTACATATCGTAGCGTTATTTGAATCATTTCAGTTTGAGACATATAACATTTTATACAAATAACATATTTTTCACAAGACATTGTTTTACAAACAACTTATCTTATACAAACTCAGTTACATGGTTATTCATTTAACCATACATTATTCACTTATTTATACATATCATCTGAACTCATTGTTTTTCAAATGATTTACAAGACAAAGCAAATTACAAGGTTCATGACTAAACATTTTCTCAAACATAAGTCATGAATCTCATTTTCACAAAACCTATGTATCTCACAGGCATTTTTATGCTGACGTACCTATTTTCACATGTGTTTTTCAGGAGCTGTTGTATAAGATGGTCAAGATACACATAGGCAGACTTGGGCTTTAGTGACAATAAAAGATGCAAGACTAGTTAATTATGTTGTATTTCTTTGTTTGTTAAGACATTGTAACACTTGTAATCAATAAAACGAAACTTCAATTGCCATGGATTTGAAACATTAATTCTGTTACAACACTCCCCGATGTTTCCGCCACGTTTGGTATGTTCTACGTGGTCGGGGTGTGACAGAAAAGATGGTATCAGAGCCAATGGTTATAGGGAATTAGGTTATTAGTAATTAGTAATGCTTTGACCTTGTCTATAACCTTCTTAGGACCCTAACGCGAGTTTACTTGCGTTTAGTCATAAAACAATACTGTCACCTATCCTTAGGCGACGACCACAACAAGAACATAAATCTCAAAACCGCTTTGAAAACTAATCATCTGTTCTAGGATGATTTATTACAAGGTTTTGAACCCTCTGTTATAAGATTTTGAACCCCTTTGAGTTTTCAAAATCTCGTCAAAGTTTTGGGTCCTAAATAGTGTGAACACGTGCAAACTGGAAGGGTGAATGCCTGTATTCTGGGTTTTCTGTCTAGGCAAGCACTTCGTATACATCTCATCAGACGCGAGACCAGTTGTGCTTACCTGGGAATTCTTGGGATGAGTGTTCACTTATAGGCGAGCATGTCTTCGCGATACATTATATTGACCCGCTTACTTTGATTAGTCACTATCTCATTTGTTTGCCTTTGGTAACAAACAAATGGTCACAATCTACATGCCTTGTCATTTCCTTTTGACTATCTTTCGCTTGTTTCCTCCTATGCCTTTCGTTATCTTCAAGATGCTTCTTCATCGCAACAACAATGTCCGAACCAGGTGCTGCATTTACCCAGCGAATAGGCGTCGTACTCCAGAGGACCGTTGACTTAGCTATCACCATGACTCGCCTCAGGGGTGAAGCTGTATAAGGGAACTGCTCCTTGGTGCAATCAATGCCATCGTCATTATTCAAATCAAATACCTTGTTTCAAATGTACCCACGGTGGACGATGGAGACATTTGGTTAACATATGCCGCTTTGCAATCCAAAGCAAAGCTGTTACAAATCCTGCTGCTGCTCAACCTTCAAACTCTGCTTCATATGTCGCTTGGCATATCTGGCGCCTCAACCTCATGAACTTTCTACCTTGTGTATCGACGTAAGCACGCCTAGTGCAAGGTGTCGGAACACTCTCGTTACACAAACTCCAAAATCCATGTAGGATCTTTCTATCTTCATAATTAGATCCTTGTGGATGGATATCATTCATCGGAGTCCTTAATTGAATTCTTTGTATGATTCAATACGTACATCACAATTCAATAGGGACAAAGCCGAATTTCTTTTAAGATTTTCCTATCTTCATAGATAGATTCTTGAAATGTTTAAAGTGCCGAATGAAATCCATGAAATGGATTCCTAGTGTGCTTTAAATGCATGTACGTAATTAACAAAACAAAACTTACAAATCAAAGATCTAGATAAACAATTTTATGGTTACGTGACTATGTGTTTAAGCATTTTGTGTTTTTTTTTTGTATACTCTGGATCTTCGTTATCCGAATCCTCATAGAATCTTTCTTATCTTCATATGAAGGATTCATAGTAGGATATTCAAAAAGGTACTATCTTAAATCCTTAATGGACTTCTACGTTGTAGTTAAGTCCCTTGGATTATAAAGTACTATTCCAAAGTTTAAGGGCAACATGTGTTGATAGTTAAATACATCCTACGTCGGTGTAGTAGTTAAAGAGATCCTACGTCGATCTAAGTTAAATAGATTGGTTCGACAATCTAGTTAAATACATCCTACGTCGGTGTAGTAGTTAAAGAGATCCTACGTCGATCTAAGTTAAATAGATTGGTTCGACAATCTAGTTAAATACATCCTACGTCGGTGTAGTAGTTAAAGAGATCCTACGTCGATCTAAGTTAAATAGATTGGTTCGACAATCTAGTTAAATACATCCTACGTCGGTGTAGTAGTTAAATACATCCTACGTCGGTGTAGTAGTTAAAGAGATCCTACGTCGATCTAAGTTAAATAGATTGGTTCGACAATCTAGTTAAATACATCCTACGTCGGTGTAGTAGTTAAAGAGATCCTATGTCGATCTAAGTTAAATAGATTGGTTCGACAATCTAGTTAAATACATCCTACGTCGGTGTAGTAGTTAAAGAGATCCTACGTCGATCTAAGTTAAATAGATTGGTTCGACAATTTAGTTAAATACATCCTACGTCGGTGTAGTAGTTAAAGAGATCATACGTCGATCTAAGTTAAATAGATTGGTTCGACAATCTAGTTAAATACATCCTACGTCGGTGTAGTAGTTAAAGAGATCCTACGTCGATCTAAGTTAAATAGATTGGTTCGACAATCTAGTTAAATACATCCTACGTCGGTGTAGTAGTTAAAGAGATCCTACGTCGATCTAAGTTAAATAGATTGGTTCGACAATCTAGTTAAATACATCCTACGTCGGTGTAGTAGTTAAATACATCCTACGTCAGTGTAGTAGTTAAATACATCCTACGTCGATGTAGTAGTTAAATAATTCTCTTGAGTAGTTAAGTTAAATAGATTGGTTCGACAATCTAGTTAAATGTATCATGTGTTTATGTAGTTAGATAGACCCTCGTTAGGTCTAGTTCAAGAGATTATTCGTTTAATTTTTTTCCCCATACGCATTATGAAATAAACTGTGCGGACTGCGCAAGGAACTACGTAATTATGGAGGCCTACATAATTATGGAGTTCAGTGCATAGGAACCACAGGAAGTTTTGTCATGTGTTAAGACCAACATTGGCAAGAGTAATGATACGGGAGAAGTCTTGGACTTTGACCAATGTCATTTATTCTCACACTACCCAATTCTGATTTCAAGCACACACAAGTTTCCTATGGTAATTCTTCACGGGAACTGTTCTCCTGTCTATAGTTCAAAACTCCATGTTTTGTTACTACAATGACTTCAATTTGAGGGTTGACATCTTTGCTAAGAATCCTAACATGGCCCAGAGTTTTACTTAAGGGCTCAATGGATTTGTCTGAAGGCAAAACCGGCACAGCTGTCTCCACAAGTTTCCTCTAAAACTAAATTTCAGGACGAAATTTCCTAAAGTAGGGGAGACTGTAACACCTGTGTCATTTCAACCATCAAACAAATGCCAAACCAATGAAATATTGTATTTCATACTTTGGACTTGTATAAATATGTGTATCTTTTGCACATATCAACTCTTGTTCGATTTCAAACTCTAAATCGCTTTCTGGAAGGTTATACGCGCACTAATGCGTAAATATAACCAGTTTAATGCAACAAACACTCCGGAATAGTGAAATAGGTTTAACATACCTTAAATAACCTTTACATAACTTAGATATAAGTTTTGGAAGGTTTGGTGTGGTGAAATCAAAGTTTAATCGCTTACAGGGACTAAAGTTGACAAACTGCGAAAGTATGCCAATTTGAACTGTAACAGACCTTCCGGAACATGACCATAAGTTAAACACACCATAAATATCCTTTACATAGCTTAGAAATAGGCTTTAATGGGTTCGGTGTGCTAAAATAAACTTTTGGGTCATTCAGGGACTAAAAGTGTCAAAAAGTGCACAAGTTTGCATTTTCGCGCATAACTTACGTTCTGAATACATCTGGACATCCAAAAATTTATGTAAGCATGACTACATTATATTTTATTGATCGCCTTAAGAAAAATCCATTCGTCGCGTCATTTGGATCGTTTTTCGCGCTTATGCGCATTCCGTCGTAATTAAGCAAACATCGCGATCGTACGGCCAAACGAACCGACATCCGAGATATTTTTGAGCATATTTTGAGTTCCCTATACTTTAACTTCATTTTAGAGCCTTGAAATGAGGCCAACGGGGCTCAAACGCATCGAAAAAGGGCTTAAACACGTGCAGGGACTAAACCTGTCATTATGAAACATTTCTGGAACAGGGAGGGGTGTCGCGTAGCGCGAGCCCTAAAGGCTTACCAGTCGCGCTACGCGACTGCCTAAAACTGACCAGATTCAATGTTTGTTTGCAAGTTGCAGCTGATTGATTCGTGTCCACTCGTTTCCTATCGTCTAGTCAGCGGATAAGAACAAACTTCCTGGACACCACAACTTTACGACAAGTGTACGGTTCCGATTAAGGCACGTTATTCAAGAAACGATCTTAACGGTTACCCGAAATCTATAAATACCCCACCCCCTTTACTTCATTTCTCACAAATCTGATCATTTGGGCTCTAAGTTGGAACCTTCGTTTCATACCTGAGCTATTTTGATCTGGGTTAGCATTCGGGGACCCTTCGTAAGTATTCTTTCGTCCTTTTCCTTATTTTTACTGCTTTTCGAGTCAGAAAGTCAAACTTTGTTTGACTTTCAGCGTTGACCAGTAATGGTCAATGCGAAGTTCGTTTGAACTTCGCAACGTGATTGTAATCACGATGGTCATAGTCCCTTGGGACTATGCCTACTGATTACCACGTTGTCTAGGGTCGTAGGGTAAGCGATCTAATAAATCGCTTATACCTCGAACCCGACCCAGTTTGGTCGATCATTAGGATCCGACCAAACAAATTAGGTGACCATAGTAGGTAGGGAATAACCTTCCAAGGTTATACCCTATGGTCACATCGTTTAAGTAGTTGTATGATAGGTAGTTTATATGCCTTAGGTAAATTACCAGAATACCCTTTTCATGTATAATTGGTAATTAAGCATATGTAACCTAAACCTTTGTCACATAACTGATTATGTAATATGTTTAGGCATATAACACTTGTCATAGGGCTAGTTAGGCGGTCCGAACGCGTTTCACGCGAACGACGCGTTAAAGTAGCATAAGCTACCTAAACGGGTCGTAATGGGTCGAAATCACTCAGGTTAAGTTTCATTTAGTATGTAGGCTTTGTTAAACCAAATGACACGAGTCTCTACACTCGTTTGGTTTACAAACCCTAATGCTACCCAAATCTTCCGATCTAGGTCCGGTTTATTAACATAGTTACCTATACTAGGTGCCGTTTGATATCCGCGATCTCTAGTATTGTTTAGTTGTCACTCCAGAACTACTGAGCAATCTCAGGTGAGTACATAGACCCCTCTTTTACTGTTTTCCAAACTGTTTTGGGGTGGAACACATGTGCCTACTTGTTACTTTCCTGCTTTCCTGTTTTCACATCATATACTGCTATGTTCGTTAGTACATTATAGTACATGATTTCATTACATTTCATGCTATGTATTGCCATTGTGTGCATTACTTAGTACATCGTTTTACATGACATTTTGACATAGACATTTCGACATAGACATTTTAACATGATTGACATTGATCATGTATTTCCCACAAAACATAACTTTGATTTAAACCAAGTTTTACTTCAATACTTTGTTGTTGTGCATATGGTTTAGTTGAGACATTTCACTTGCCATACATGGATATTTGACATAGACATTGACATGGATATTTGACATAGACATTTGACATGGATATTTGACATAGACATTTTGACATGATTTACATCTTGACATGAATACTTTGACATATTATTCAATACATTTGACAATTGATTTAAACATAGACATTTTACATTGTTTGGTTTGGTTTGATTAAGTGATTAAGTAACGATGTGTGTGTAATATGATACAAGCATGGTGGATACGCCGCTGGTACTTCCTATATATAAGTGTTTGTATGGTATTACATATCGTAGCGTTATTTGAATCATTTCAGTTTGAGACATATAACATTTTATACAAATAACATATTTTTCACAAGACATTGTTTTACAAACAACTTATCTTATACAAACTCAGTTACATGGTTATTCATTTAACCATACATTATTCACTTATTTATACATATCATCTGAACTCATTGTTTTTCAAATGATTTACAAGACAAAGCAAATTACAAGGTTCATGACTAAACATTTTCTCAAACATAAGTCATGAATCTCATTTTCACAAAACCTATGTATCTCACAGGCATTTTTATGCTGACGTACCTATTTTCACATGTGTTTTTCAGGAGCTGTTGTATAAGATGGTCAAGATACACATAGGCAGACTTGGGCTTTAGTGATAATAAAAGATGCAAGACTAGTTAATTATGTTGTATTTCTTTGTTTGTTAAGACATTGTAACACTTGTAATCAATAAAACGAAACTTCAATTGCCATGGATTTGAAACATTAATTCTGTTACAACACTCCCCGATGTTTCCGCCACGTTTGGTATGTTCTACGTGGTCGGGGTGTGACACATACAGGCCTTAGAGGCAGTGTCTGCCTGATGCTGGTTATATCAGCATGTTTAATGGGTATCCTGTATAGTGTGCTCACTGTGCTTTTTGTGCATCAAGGTTGTCACTGATGTTTGTGTAAAAATAATAGAGTGACAGTATAAAATGTGATGCATGAGTATGTATGTATCAGAAATCAGTAAGCAGTTTAATCACAGTTGTAAGCAAGCACAGCAATTAAGCAGTAATTAAATATTAATTAATTCGTACGGATACCTGGTTTGGTGAGGGTTGTCACAATAATGTACAGAAAGCATACCAGCAAATCACTATAGAGATGCACACCTTCATACTACTAAACAATAGCTTAATCTTGAACTCTTCTCAAACCGTTACCTGTTCTTCAAACCATGACCTACAAAAAAAACAAAGATCCATCTTAAAAACACAAACGAATGTAAATGAAATCCAGTGATTCAAAATCATGTTCAGAATCAAAAGAACGGTGTCACTTTGGAACCAGAGAAGGGAAGAACCGGAACCCTAACCGCCACCGTCATCGTCGATCTTCAAAGGTTCCAGCACATCTGTTCCGTTGCAAACCTCTTCCGTGACACCACCATAGTCATCTCTGGAACCCGAGATGGGAAGAACCTGGAGTGTCATCAGTGACGGTTGAAACCATGGAGTAGAGGGGATTTTGTTCACCGTTGCAAACCTTTTCATGGGTGATTTTGTTTAGATCTGAAGGTGGTTTTGTTCAGATCGTGGCTTAACATTTTGGAATCTAGGGATTTTGCAAGAATAGCCATGGAGAAACTGGGTGCTTTTAAGGTTCATGTTTACAGAAAAATGAGAATTGGAGATGGTTTTAAGAGGGGGAGAGAACGAAAGGAAGAGACTGATGTGAAATGAAAAGACTGGATGTATGGGGATGAGTGGGGATTCAAATTTTGAACAAAAAAGTGGCCGCCCAAAATTGGGTTCAACAAACTTTAAAGTTGGTGTGCTATAGATTGTTGTATAATATGCTTTAAAGGGTTGTAAATGTTGAAAAAGTGGCAAATGACCATTTCTGCCCTTCGGATATGCATTATATATATAGTATAGATATAAAAAGAGTTATATCTTTAAAAACCATGTGTATTACACATATTAAATAAATGTAATTTTGTATATTAGATACTAAAAACGTCGTATCTTTAAAAAACCCATGTACAGTCGGGTTGAAAAATCTACCAAATAATAAAAAAATATATCCTTAAAACCCCGTGTATTACACGTGTTGAATAAATCTAATTTTACATAGCAAGTGATAAAAAGTTATATCTTTAAAAACTTCGTGTATTACACGGGTTATATAAATGTAACTTTGTATAGTAAATAATAAAAAATATATATTTTTAAAAACCCCGCGTTTTACACGAGTTGAATAAATATAACTTTGTATACCAAATAATAAAAAAAGTTATATTTTTAATAAATTTGGATAACATCTAATATTAATTTGTTATTTGTATATTTAATATAAGATAAGTAGGAAAGAGAGGTATTGTTTTAAAAATATATTAAATTAACAATTTAGATTTGAGGATAATATTTTATTAAAAAGTATGATAAGATTTAATATTAATTTATTATTTATTTAATAATATAAGATAAGTATAAATTTGAGGATACCTTTAATAAATGACACGTGTTTTACATGATTATATTAAATCTACAAACTACCAAGTTTTCATCAAACAATTGGACTTTTTCTCAAATTGGATACATGGAATGTATCGTGAACACCATTGAGTTCAGCAGGTAGGTCCAACTTGTAGGCTACAAGCCCAATCCTTTGCAGAATTCTGAAAGGGCCAATGTAACGCGGATTCAACTTCCCACGCTTTCCGAAGCGTGCCACACCCTTCCAGGGTGAAACTTTCAATAAAACCATATCTCCAACTTGGAATTCCAAATGTTTCCGGTTTGGATCCGCGTAGGCTTTCTGTCTTTCACGAGCCGCTTCGATGCGTTTTCGAATTTGCGCAATCTTGTCTGTCGTCTCTTGGACGATTTCGGGACCAACAAGCTGCCTATCACCTGCGTCAGCCCAGCATAGGGGTGATCGACACTTGCGTCCGTAAAGAGCTTCAAATGGCGCGGCTCCAATACTGGTGTGGTAGCTGTTGTTGTATGAGAATTCGGCCAATGGTAAATGCTTATCCCAGCTACCACCAAGATCCATTACACATGCTCTCAGCATATCCTCCAATGTCTGGATAGTTCTTTCACTTTGACCATCAGTTTGCGGATGAAATGCAGTACTTAGGTTCAATTGCGAGCCAAAAGCTTCTTGTAAGGATTGCCAAATCCTTGATACAAATCTCCCATCTCTATCTGAGATAATCGAGAGAGGCACTCCATGACGTGCAACGATTTCTCTCATGTATATTTCTGCCAGTTTGCTAGTGTTATCCTTCTCTTTGATTGGCAGAAAGTGTGCGGACTTTGTTAGGCGGTCAACTATCACCCAAATAGTATCATGACCCCTGGGCGTCCTTGGCAACTTCGTTATAAAATCCATTGAAATCTGTTCCCATTTCCACTTGGGAATTTCAGGTTGTTGCAGAAGTCCCGAAGGCTTCTGGTATTCAGCTTTCACCTTGGCACACGTCAAACATTTGCTAACATAAACAGCAACGTCGCCCTTCATCCTGGGCCACCAATAATAATCCCTAAGATCCTGGTACATCTTATCCACACCGGGATGAATAGAGTACCGTGATTTGTGTGCCTCATCAAAAATAACTTTTCTCAAACCACCAAACAGAGGAACCCAAATCCTTTTCATAAAACATAACGTTCCTTCCTCGTTTGGCGCTAGATGCTTCTCCATCCCACGGAGATATTCTTCTTCAAGGTTTCTTTCCTTAAGAGCTTCTTTTTGCGCGGCACGAATGCGCAGAGAAAGATCTGTTTGGAGAATCATCTCCAAAGCCCTAACCCTTATGGGCTTGATCCGTTCTTTTCGACTTAGGGCATCGGCGACCACATTCGCCTTCCCTGGATGGTACTTTATCTCGCAGTCATAATCGTTCAACAGTTCGACCCAATGTATTTGTCTCATATTCAGCTCTTTCTGGTTGAATATGTGCTGTAAACTCTTGTGGTCCGTGAAAATTGTACACTTTGTACCATACAAATAATGTCTCCAAATTTTCAGCGCAAATACCACTGCGCCTAGTTCTAAATCATGCGTGGTATAATTCCTTTCATGAACTTTCAACTGGCGTGACGCGTAAGCTATAACTTTCTGGCGTTGCATCAACACGCAACCCAATCCTTGACGTGAGGCGTCACAGTATACCACAAAATCATCTGTACCCTCTGGTAGTGCTAAGATTGGCGCATTGCAGAGCTTGTCTTTTAATAACTGGAATGCTTCCTCCTGTTTGATTCCCCAATCAAACTTCTTATCCTTCTGTGTGAGCGCGGTAAGGGGTTGAGCGATTTTAGAAAAATCCTCAATGAATCTTCGATAATAGCCAGCCAAACCTAAGAACTGGCGAATCTCGGTCGGCGTCTTTGGAGTCTCCCAGCTCTTTATTGCCTCGATCTTTGTGGGATCAACATGGATTCCATTTCCATTAACCACGTGTCCAAGAAACTGGACTTCGCGTAGCCAAAACTCGCACTTTGAGAACTTGGCGTACAACTGTTCCTTTTTCAGCAACTCCAAAATAGCCCTTAAGTGTTGTTCGTGTTCAGCCTTTGTCTTTGAATAAATCAAAATATCATCGATGAATACAATCATGAACTTATCGAGATACGGCTTGCAGACTCGGTTCATTAGGTCCATAAAAATAGCAGGCGCGTTTGTCAACCCAAACGGCATAACTAGGAACTCGTAGTGTCCATAACGAGTTCTGAAGGCTATCTTCGGGATGCTCTCCTCTTGTATCCTTAGCTGATGGTATCCTGATCGAAGATCGATCTTAGAATAAAAGCTTGAACCTTGGAGCTGATCGAATAAGTCATCGATCCTTGGCAGGGGATACCTATTCTTGATAGTCAACTTGTTCAACTCCCGGTAGTCAATGCACATACGAAAACTACCTTCTTTCTTCTTAACAAACAGGACCGGAGCTCCCCAAGGTGAGAAGCTTGGTCTGATGAATCCTTTGTCAAGTAACTCCTGGAGTTGTGTCGACAACTCCTGCATCTCTGACGGTGCAAGTCTATAAGGTGCCCTAGCTACAGGCGCGGCGCCTGGAACTAAGTCAATGTGAAATTCCACTTGCCTTTGGGGTGGCAATCCTGGCAAGTCCTCTGGAAAGACTTCAGGATATTCCCTCACGATAGGGATGTCTTCGATTTTCGGCTCAGCAGCTTTCTTATCCACGATGTGTGCCAGGAAGGCAGCACATCCCTTTTGTAAACACTTACGAGCTTTCAGGCAACTGATGATTCTTAAAGGCGTATCACGCTTTTCACCATGAACCACAATCGTTTCACTATCTTCGGCTGGGATACGAACGACCTTTTCGTGACAAACAATCTCAGCCTTGTTGCTTGATAACCAATCCATTCCTACTACCACGTCGAAGCTCCCCAGCTGGACTGATAGTAGATCCAAAGCAAATTCACGCTCTCCTAATTCGATTACACAACCTCTGACCACTTCATTAGCTTCTACTAACTTCCCATTAGCCAATTCAATTGAGTAAGGAGTATCTAATTTACTAGCGGCTAGACCAAGCATATTCTTAAACTCTAACGATACGAAGCTATAATCGGCAACAGTATCAAATAAAACGGATGCAAAGCGTTGGTTTATAGGGAACGTACCAGTAACAACATTGGGATCCTGGCGCGCTTCCCTCGCTTCGATATTGAAAACCCTTCCACGCGCTTGATTCAAGTCTGGGCAGTTCCTCTTATAGTGCCCAATGTCACCACAGTTAAAACAACCTGGTCTTTGCCCGTTTCCTCCACCATTTCCAGCTTGATTGTTGTTGTTTCGGTTCGCATTACCATCTTGATTCACATTGTTGCCTCGATTCCCATTCCCCCCATTATTTCCTTGTGCACGATTTCCGTTTCCACCCTGATTATTGTTTCTATTCCCAAATCCTCCTTGGCCTCCCCGGCCAACAGTGGCCCAGCAAGTATCCTTTGAGTGGCCATTCTTTCTACAAGCTTCGCATACTTTTGTTCCACACCGGCCAGAATGGTGGCGCTGGCAGGTGTTGCACTTGGGATGTGTACCCATATATCCCTTTCCTTTCCTCCCACCACCGGCTGTAGCTCGGGCCGGCGTGCTTGACTCTCCTTTTCTGCCATCACTGCTTGTGCCTTGTTTGAAATTCGAGAATTTTCTTTTGTTACCCCCGGACGACTCGACGTGAGTCTCCTTCTTCTTTTGCTCAACATCAGAAAACTTGTTTAGGCGGATCGCCTCCTCAGTGAGAGCTACGCTTAGATCGATCGCCTCAGTGATTGTTGCCGGTTTTGAAGAGGTCACCATACTAATGATTTGAGGAGCTAAACCCCAAATGAAGCACTCAATCCGCTTGAATTCTGGCGTGACCATATAAGGTACCACATGTGACAGGTCGTGAAACCTCTGAACATATTCCGCAATTTTCAGACCTTCCATCTTCAAATGCCAAAACTCAGTTTCCAACCTCTGGATCTCAGCGCGAGAGCAATACTTTTTGCGCATGAGCTCTTTCAGCTCGTTCCACGTCAATGCGTAGGCTGCGGCTTCACCAAGTGTTTGGACTTGTAAATTCCACCATGACAGGGCTCTGTCCAAGAATAGCCCAGAGATGTAAGTAACCTGCTGATCTGGAGCGCATTTGCTCATGCGGAGAACTGATTCTGTCTTTTCGGCCCAACGAACAAAAGCAACAGCACCTCCGGTGCCATCAAAGTTTACAGGTTTGCAGTCCAGGAACTGCTTGTAGGTGCACCCTGCACATACGTTACAATATATGAATGGCGTTAGCAAACTTGCTATAGATATCCAACTGTATCATGGTATGCCTGAATGACTTATTATTACCATGAGGCGGATTGTTGTTGCCGTTATTGTTTGAGCTGCTTCCGCTGGGTCCTCCTTGAGAGGCGGCGTATTGCGCGATGGCGCCAGCGATGATCTGTTGAAGTTCTGCCTCGTTGGCAGGCATGCGTGGATCGCGTTTCGGTGGCATCTTCTAAAAGATGGTTCACGTAAGTCAGGTCATGGTAGGTAAAGTGTGCGTATATAACGATAGTAATAATACATAACATCTCATGTTAAAATAAACCAAACACATAACATCTCATGTTATAGAACATAAACAATCAATCACACAACATCCCATGTTATAAATATATCAACCACACAACATCCCATGTTATAGAATATAAATAATCAATCAAACATCACATATGATGAGAATACCGCGATTGCATTGCCATAAATCGAGACCACAAGGTAAAGTGTACAAGTACATAACTGTAACATACAACATCAACGACTAAGGGCTACATCACCCCCGTCCAAAATATCAAATCAGTGTCAACATATCCAATATACATATCAACAAAAGTCAGGATCAATATGCAGTCTCCAAAAAGTTGTGCAATCTGTGCAATCGCCGTCTTCTCAACAAAAGTCCACCCGTGTCGTACAAAATAGCCCTACGCTGATGGCGGTGGAGGAGGGGGAAAATGAGAATAGAACAAACGGCGCATGTGGAGCCAATCCTCCTCCATGGCTCGGTGAGAACGTAACAAGAAAGCTATCTGCTGCTCCTGTGTCCAAAAACGTGCAGCAGAGTCTGGAGATAACGGTCGAGGGGGATGCGATATCGCAGGATGAGGAGGGCACTGGCATGGGGGTCTCTGAGCTCTCTCGAGCTCCTGCACGCGTCGAGCAAGTGCCTCCTGCTGGACCATGAACGAAACAAGGACATCCTCGGTAGAAGACCCGACATGATATGGATGATATGGATCTGTCGGTGGCATGATGGGTGGTGATGTCCAAAGAAAAGGCTCACCAGACGGAGCAAAGGGTGGTATCGCAAACGGTGGAACAGGGGGAACAGCAGAAGAAAACTGTGGTATGACCGGGACAGATATCGGCACATGACCAACGGGGTGAGCCGAGGAACCCTCTCCCGGGCGCGATGGCGGTGTAAACTGACGGAACATAACAGGTAAGTCGGTGTGGTGAACACCGGTAGTATGAACGGGATGCAAAGGAACATCAGTAGGAACTGAAACAGGTGCTGAAGCAGGTGTAACAGGCACCACAAAAGACGAGTAGTCATCGTCATCTATCCACCCATTGTGGGTGTCAGCATCTCGTGGGTCAACATGGGCCTCAAAAAGTGCACGATCGAACTGCACAGGCACAGGGTCAGGAAGGGGGGCAACAACAGGGTCAGCGGGTATATCAGCAACGTGAGGGGCAACAACCTGAGCATCAACAGCATGCTCATCCTCCAATAGTGGAGCAACAATAGGATGATCATCGATAGGTACATCAGCAATCAAAGGGTCAACAACGGGTACATCAGCATGAATAAGATCATGCTCGAATGCGGGGTCTGGAGCATCAACTGGCTCCGGGGCCACAGCAGGCTCTGGGCCAACGTCGTGAGGTGCAACAGACATCGCCATGTCTGAGTCGGAATCAGAGAAATGGAGTTGTACGCCCTGGGCGTATAGTGAAGCGGACGCTACTGACTCGAAGGAGTGAGCACCAAACAGATCAAAAGGAGCCTCCTCAATAGGAGCCTCGACAGGAATGACAGGATCAGCAATGGGCATATCAGCAGGAACTCCAGCCAAAGGAGCAATGGGATCGACAACAGGATCGTCAGCCAGAGGAACATCGGCGTCCGTGAGGGCCACACCATCCTGGTCTCCCTCCGGGGGACCCTTTAGGAACAAGTCGATGTCATCGTCAGGAAGCTCATCATGAGGCAGATCCTCGAGAGGAACTGCGGCAAGTGGTAGAGGAGCAGGGACCTGAGGAAAAAGTAGGTCCCCACCGATAGGGCCATCAGCAATAGGGACGTCATCTCCAAAGTCGGGAAGAGCAAACGGCTGAAAATCGTCCTCATCCGTGCTGGTGGGGTCTGACGTGTACACCTCACTCTCTGACATAATCTCATCGTCCGACACGATCGCTAAAGGATCTAAAGTGTCCGATACTCCAGTATCTGAAGAGGAAGCCATGTCGTCTGTAACACAATCACACACATGCACAAATAATCAATCACATAGCCAAATAAGCATATTAGTCCAATAAGCAATCAAGTAGTTCTCCAAGTCCCACTAGCCTCCCAGCCTCCCAGACTGACTCCCTAGTCCCACTAGCCAATTCTCCCAGCCTCTCAGACTGACTCCCTAGTCCCACTAGCCAATTCTCCCAGCCTCTCAGACTGACTCCCTAGTCCCACTAGACAACTACCTCGGCCTCCCAGACCGAGCCTCAGCCTCCCAGACTGAGCCTATAACTAACAAATAAAATGTGCTCAACATTTGTTTGTAAAAACGTTTTGGATCTGGACTTAAGTGGTATGCAGTGTAAAAATGTTTTTCGTGAGAGCCCTAGTGATCATAGTCTAGACTCGAGAAGGAATCCTAGTTCGCTATGATCAGAGCTCTGATACCAAGCTGTCACACCCTGGCTTTTGCGGAAGCGTGGGTTTATTTGGTGTGACTTCTTAATACCATAGCTTAATCATAACAAAGCAATATGAAAATAAAACCATGCAGATCATCCATTGATTTAAGTTTGAAAAGTAAAATACCACAACATTGTCTTAAGGCGTTGACATACGCAACGGAAATTACAACCTAATAACATAAAAACATTGTTTGAAAGACACAACCACAAACTTAAGATAGACGTAGTTTAAGAACTGTGACTCGTCCAGGTAAAAGCCACAACCCCTAAACTCGGATGATGCCATAACTCTACGCAGCGTGAAAACGTAGCATACCGTGCCAGATCCTTAGTTCCATGAAATACATGTAAGTTGGAAAAATCAACAAAAATTGTTGAGCGAGTTCATGTGTAAGTGAGTATGTAAAACCTTTGTAAGTATAAAAACCCTGGTATGTAGCAAATAAGGAAAAAGAGATCACCAATGGTTTGCAAGGCCATTGATATGTGTGAAGTGCAAGTAGGAAGACTCAAACCTAGCGGATTTATGCGTTGGGCACAAAGTCACCCTGAGGTCCGTTCTGCTGGGCCTAGGGCTGGGCTCGCTACACCCAGATAGATCTACCGCTACTGTCCCTCGGTCCTACAATGAGGATTAATGGCCTCAAGTTGCGCCTACCCACTCACATGATCTAAGTAGTAACCCTCCTTACGCTAACCATACCATGTATAAAATACTCGTAATCATAGTAACATGTATTTCACCCCCGCAGTTTAAAACTGAAAACAGTTAAGAGAAAAGGGGGACATGAACTCACCGAAGTGCGTCTCTAAAAAGTATCTCCCCGAAAATCTGCTGTGCGACGACCTACACGTACTAACTTCTATTAGACGGACGGCCGTGCCTTAGTTTAAGGTTTAATGTCTTTGAGAAATAGTTAGGCAACTATTTCGTGTTTACACTTCGTAATTATTTTGTAAATATAATCCTTCCCAAGGATGGGGGATTTAATACATGTGCGTTCGTATAACTTCGAAATATATTATTAAGTCTCACTTAAAATATATTTTATTTCATTTGTCTAAAGTACTTTACGTCCAAAATATAAATATTTTTCCAAAAATATTATATTTTATTCCATATAATTTTCCAAAATAATATCCTTGTCAATATACACATTTATGAGTATTTTCTGAAAATACGTAAGTTACGGATAAAGATCGGGTGGTAATAGTAATACCGTTGTAACTTAATATTTATTGTGAAGGCGTTAGAATTATTTTGGAGTCGTTAATATTTGGTAATATTATTTTTACCCTAAAAATAATATTTACGTAGTTCACAAAATAATCACAAAAATTTACACAAGTGTTGTTATGAAAATATATATTCTAAATATATATTTTAGCAAGTTTTATTTTGTGAAAATCCCACATCCGACACTTGCTTAATTTGTAATAAAAATCGTGACGAAATTTATTTGGAAAAATAAGTTAAAAATATATCCATAACACTTGTGATAAAAATATTTACAAGTGTTAGATTTTTGGAAAATTTTCGCCAGAGTTTCCTCTGTAACTGGAGGTGGCCACGCTTTCAAGCGTATCATTTTCTTTCATAATTCAAATCAACAATGTTCCCAACATTATCAAACAATATTTCAACATCAACTAGTCCAAAATAGATATAAATCGCATAACACATGAACTTGTGGTTTGTGTAAGATATGTAGTAACCTTCCCCATATTTTAGTAGATCTTTTATAAATAGACTCGGTTTCTTTGAGAACCTTGTTTTTAAAGAAGATACATTTCTACAACTTCTTGTCCAAAATTTATAAAAATAATTCTTTGTTAAAACTTTTTGTTACACAAGTGTCTACACACTTGTGTGTTCACAAAAATCACTTTTGTTTAGGAAGGATCCGGCTTTAAAATTATGATTTCATTTTACACTTGGTCCTTCGAAAATACCACTTGTAGATCCGTAGATCTACTAGTTTAGAACTCCATTTTGTAAGAAAAATTGTTTTTACACAAGTTCATGGTTATAAGTAGTAGTGTTCTTCATCTAACCACTTTTCACACTATAACATACACTAGGTCATGTTCCATGAACATGACTTAGTCGGGTTAGATGACGATCCGAACTAACACTAGCATAAAACAACACTAAATAATCATAACAAAACAAGTCTTATAAGTTTTACACCAATATTCATCTATTAACCACTTTGTTTATATTATTTTAGTAGACTTTAAATTTTGTTCTTACATGTTCATAAATTTCAACCGTCAAAATTCTTATTAACCACTTTAGAGTAGATCAAAAAGGCGTTTAGAGTCACTTACTACTAGCTCGAGGCTAGGGAAGAAACTAGTCGAAAACGGTTGGTTAATAGCGTGGTGAAGAGGTCCTTGGCAAACCGTAAACACCGAGCTTCCTTATGCGTGATCCTTGACACTTGGATGTATATAAAATGGCAATAATGAAATTGGAAAATGATGGTGGATGTGAGGTAGCTCTCGGCCGAGAGTGATGAGAGGAGAAAGATAAGTTTTTTTTTTGTAAAGTGTTATGTGAATATGGTGGGTGATCTTGTGGTTTAAATTATAGCCCATCCAAACAAATTACCCATGGAACAATATGTTTAGTAGATTCTAGGCAAAAGGATTAAATTAATCAAAATAGGACAAAGTGTGTCACCTTTGGTGGTAACCGATCGGTTACTTAGGGGGTGTTTATTCTAACTAAATGAATAAGTAATAGTTAGTTAAGTTAGAAGTTTATTTAGTGTAGTGTGTGTGTTGTAACTAATAGCGGGTGTTAGGGTACTCGGGGACCCTAACTGGCTAAGAAAAGAAAAACAATGATAATGACAATATTTTATGTCCCGGGTTAAGTCCGGTTGTTCGGTTGGATACTAGTCCGTTAAAGTGCCAAATAATTATTTAAAGTGTCGTTAATATTATTTTTAGTGACACAATTTATTCCCGACATTTTGGAAAGTGTCTAGTAATATTTTTCTCATGTTATGGCACTTTACTAGTTAGCTAATTGCTGAATTTTTATTTAAAGTGCAGAATTTTGTACTGAAAGTACGTTTTTGGCACATCCGGTCACTATAATTATCACCTAGTGATGCAGTTCTACAACCCTCATCTCCCTACACTCTCTACAGGTGTAGTAAACTATCTCTGGCTCATACAGGCCTTAGAGGCAGTGTCTGCCTGATGCTGGTTATATCAGCATGTTTAATGGGTATCCTGTATAGTGTGCTCACTGTGCTTTTTGTGCATCAAGGTTGTCACTGATGTTTGTGTAAAAATAATAGAGTGACAGTGTAAAATGTGATGCATGAGTATGTATGTATCAGAAATCAGTAAGCAGTTTAATCACAGTTGTAAGCAAGCACAGCAATTAAGCAGTAATTAAATATTAATTAATTCGTACGGATACCTGGTTTGGTGAGGGTTGTCACAATAATGTACAGAAAGCATACCAGCAAATCACTATAGAGATGCACACCTTCATACTACTAAACAATAGCTTAATCTTGAACTCTTCTCAAACCGTTACCTGTTCTTCAAACCATGACCTACAAAAAAAACAAAGATCCATCTTAAAAACACAAACGAATGTAAATGAAATCCAGTGATTCAAAATCATGTTCAGAATCAAAAGAACGGTGTCACTTTGGAACCAGAGAAGGGAAGAACCGGAACCCTAACCGCCACCGTCATCGTCGATCTTCAAAGGTTCCAGCACATCTGTTCCGTTGCAAACCTCTTCCGTGACACCACCATAGTCATCTCTGGAACCCGAGATGGGAAGAACCTGGAGTGTCATCAGTGACGGTTGAAACCATGGAGTAGAGGGGATTTTGTTCACCGTTGCAAACCTTTTCATGGGTGATTTTGTTTAGATCTGAAGGTGGTTTTGTTCAGATCGTGGCTTAACATTTTGGAATCTAGGGATTTTGCAAGAATAGCCATGGAGAAACTGGGTGCTTTTAAGGTTCATGTTTACAGAAAAATGAGAATTGGAGATGGTTTTGAGAGGGGGAGAGAACGAAAGGAAGAGACTGATGTGAAATGAAAAGACTGGATGTATGGGGATGAGTGGGGATTCAAATTTTGAACAAAAAAGTGGCCGCCCAAAATTGGGTTCAACAAACTTTAAAGTTGGTGTGCTATAGATTGTTGTATAATATGCTTTAAAGGGTTGTAAATGTTGAAAAAGTGGCAAATGACCATTTCTGCCCTTCGGATATGCATTATATATATAGTATAGATATAAAAAGAGTTATATCTTTAAAAACTATGTGTATTACACAGATTAAATAAATGTAATTTTGTATATTAGATACTAAAAACGTCGTATCTTTAAAAAACCCATGTATTGTCGGGTTGAAAAATCTACCAAATAATAAAAAAATATATCCTTAAAACCCCGTGTATTACACGTGTTGAATAAATCTAATTTTACATAGCAAGTGATAAAAAGTTATATCTTTAAAAACTTCGTGTATTACACGGGTTATATAAATGTAACTTTGTATAGTAAATAATAAAAAATATATATTTTTAAAAACCCCGCGTTTTACACGAGTTGAATAAATATAACTTTGTATACCAAATAATAAAAAAAGTTATATTTTTAATAAATTTGGATAACATCTAATATTAATTTGTTATTTGTATATTTAATATAAGATAAGTAGGAAAGAGAGGTATTGTTTTAAAAATATATTAAATTAACAATTTAGATTTGAGGATAATATTTTATTAAAAAGTATGATAAGATTTAATATTAATTTATTATTTATTTAATAATATAAGATAAGTATAAATTTGAGGATACCTTTAATAAATGACACGTGTTTTACATGATTATATTAAATCTACAAACTACCAAGTTTTCATCAAACAATAGGGCAGAACCCTTCTCACACTCGTTAAGCCTCACTAGGACTCACATGCACCTCACGTTATTATTATGTGTGCACCCATAATAATAAGGCAATTTGCATGCTTATCTTAGTGCCTCTTAACTTGCGCTAAAAGTTTCCCCCACATTCAAATAGTAAAACGAAAGGCATTACAGGATCAATAATCACAAGAGTCGAAAGGTAGTGCCACACTACCTAGCTCCACTAAGACATGCAACACAAGTAGTCACATCAAGGTATCAAATATGTTGTTTCATACAAGTCGTGTGTGTGTAATTACTAAGCAAGTAATGCATAAAGTAAACAGAAGACGAACCTTGCAATCTGGAGCTGAGTGTCATGGTCGATTTTTGAAGTTGTTCGGTTATTGTCTGGTTTTATAAAAACGTTTTAAAACCTAGTTCATTATAACCAGTGGCTCTGATACCAAACTGTCACACCCCCAAAATACCACCTAGGGAATACCCCTGCTAGGCGTGTGACGTACAAATAACGAGCCACCAATCAAGTTGAACTCATAATAAGTTTGTAAATGAAAATGCCAATTATTAATGAAAAGTAACGTCAATAAGTTTAAATGTAAACCAAGATGTTCAGCGGAAGCAATAAGTAAATCAAGTTTAACTGTTTCAAAGCAAATATGTAACGTCAACAATCACATCATGAGTATCCAATCAACTCGACCCATGACCAATCCAGCTACTTCAGACAGCAAGTTCCCAAATCCAAGACATCTAACGACCTGCGAGCATGCAACAAGTGTATCAGACAACGCTGGTGAGTTCATAGTTTTACGAAAACGTTGGTTACCAAATGTTTAGTTTAATCCATTGAATTTAATGTTGATAATACCCCGAATACAAGACAGCTCCTGATTATTTTGCCCTTTCTCCAATGCTCCTATCAAAGAATTGGTCATGACTAGGTTATTAGTTCACACCAGTCCTCTCAGGTACGGGGTGAGGGTGCCAAACCTAAGTAGCACTACTAACTAATACCTTGTTACCTCTCAGGTAACCAAACAACACGGAGGGACTTTAATGGTGATAGGATGAGTATATTATCCAACATTCCAGATTTACTCAAAAGACATATTCCTCTCAAGAATACCCATGATTTACCCAAAACCAATCCCTCTCAGGGATACCCAAAGACTGTCCCAACCACCGGGACGCATGCTTAAGAGGAATGAACTCACATTGGTTTGCTCGGTAATATTAACTACCCGTTTATCAGTGGATCAAACACGTCCTAGCATGAGTACCAATATCAATCAGTTTTAAGTTTACTTATACGTTGTTCACATTTACACACGTAGTATACATTCATCAATAGACATGATATATCACTTAATCGTTCATGAATTCCATCATTTAAAGTATGTTCGCATACTAGGTGCTACACATATAGATTTATACTTCACATACCACGTTTCAATTATTCAAATAACCTCTCATTTCAAACATACAAACAATGTGTGACTTCATGTACCATTCGTGGCCCTTAACCCGACGTGCGAGACCCAGGCCCAAACCCGTCCTGGCCCGCAAACCATGTGTGGTTTCTGTTTCAGCTCCTGGCCTACCAGACCGGCCCAACATACTTAATTTAATATGCGTGTGTGTGTGACCCGGTATCAAGGTGCGGCCCAACCCAAAACTGAGTGTTCCCACTTTTCTTGAGCAGCCCAGTTTACCATACCAGGCCCAATCACAATGCAGATTAGTCGTGTAACACTTAAGCCCAATATGATTTGCATGTTACTATTATTAATCCAATTTCCCCATTCTTGATTTATGGTTGTACAACATAATTAAAACATCTTTTACATAGATACATAACCCCAATTCTATTTAACCATTACTAATATCTATCCTAGTAGGAATTCAATTAACAATCATACGTACAGAACCTATCCTTTGATTCAAGATTCATATTCAAAAGCAAATCATAATTTAGCAACTGTTATCCATATCCATACAAACCCTAGATGCCATCATTCATCTAAACCACAAGACCACAACAGTTTCATCAATTCATATGTATCTATTCGTGCACTAATCATGTACAGTTAAACTACCACTTGCAAATCACATATAATCACCAATCCTTCCGAACAACCAATCTGTTTTAGTTATTATTTAGCATGTTATCAAATTGTGACACATATAAACCCTATATCATTAACCACTAACATTAATCATACTCTTATACTTAACAGTTGATACATATAATAGTTTCATCAAGATTCTACCATCATGCACTCATATGTACTAACAAAACAACCATACCATCATAGCAAGATCGAATAACTAAGGATTAACATAATATAAAACTACTAACCAAGAGGGGCTCGACTAAATAAGCTGATGTCTCGAAACTACAAGATTGCCTTGAGGGGGGGGGGGGGTCGTCTTCCGTTCGCAAGTTTGAGAGAGGGGGTAGGGTTTTGTTTTGTTTTGAGTTCTTGTGATAAATAATAACATGATACGTATACCTATATAATACTAGTTTGGGCGGTTCACCCTTTGGCCGTGATAATGGGCTTAAGCCCAAGTAATTGGGCTGCCGAAACATATTGGCAAAACAGCCAATACTAATGATCAAGGGGGCGGGCTTCAATAGTTTGGGGTGCGGCCCAATCATATATTCAACACAAAGATTGGCCCACTACACATTACTCACTACGTTACATCTTAACACGTTTATCAAGGTCACAGGTGTTGAACAGATTTATTAAAACAAGAACAAGAAAGGAAATAATGAGAGGAATCGGAATCACAAGACCGAAGGCACTAACCTTGAAGTTTGGGTTGTCACATAACCCCTCAAGACCAATATTTGGCGCACCCGAGGGCATGTCCAAGCATCAAAAGCTCCCGGTTCGTTAAAGGGTCACTCAGAGGTATAAATTAACATGTTGACGCCTTTAACCCTCCAACTATCAAACTTTCAATTAAAATCACAAACGGTTTCGCTCGTCCAACAAGTGGCTCGTTTGAGAATACGAACACCGTAAAAGATCACTCAGAGGCATAGTTTAAGCATGTTGACACTTTTACTCCCTCCACATTCATACTTTTCATATTTGGTAAAAAATAGTCCCTCCTAGCCAACATTAGGCATAATTAGGAGTAGGGACATGTGTCAATACATTATTGGACACGATTTTAAGAGGTGTTACAAGATTAAACTTGTATGGACTAAACATTGCACCATAAGAAATAATATCAACACTTTTATCACCATTATCCAGCAATAAAACACACATATAATAACATAACGAACTTGTTAATATGAAAGATATACGCAAAAATAATACTTAAAAACCAACAAAATGAATACCTTAGAAGCTTGTTCGACAACTGGGATGTTTAAATTGGTATGTTCATCATGCAACTGAATCTGAAAAATCAAATAAGTTAACATTCACATAAAATTAAATAAAAGAAAACAATTATTCACTGCTGCGATATAACATAACTGACCTTAGAACTTTCAATCTCGCTTGCTTGGTTTTTTTTGCAACATTTGAATTCAGAACTGGATCCATTTTTTAACTTTGTTTAGCAATAGATATAAGGGTGTCCTGCTATGTATTTATATTAGTAACTATAGAAGTGCATTAGGGTTTAATTTTAGATTTGCCACCCCTTTATTTAGGAAGTTTGTTGTGGTTAGTTTTAAGTTTGTATATGATATATATATATATATATATATATATATATATATATATATATATATATATATATATATATGGATATTAGAAAGTTTTAATAAAATAAAATGTGACACATAATCAACTCTCAATTAGGCAAAAATAATTAGCTATGCAAAGAAACAATAACAGATAGAAAAAACTTAAATAGAAAAATAATTTTAGGGCAGTAATATTATCTTTATTTTGTATGAAAAAGATTTTAACTTTATTTATTTTGAAAATATTAGTTATTTTCTTCTTTAATCACTTGTACATTAATGCATTATCGACTTGTACCTTTTAATCCGCTCGTCGATATTGAACAAAACAACTACCGAAACATCGACAAAAATATGTAGGTCGTCATGCTATCTTTGGATTTTTTAAAACAACAGAGTTTATAAGATATGTCAAGAATACATAAAAAATATAAGTTTGTTTGTGGGGAGGGGTGAATTGCAACTAATTATCTATAATTTTGTTAAAATCTCAGGGATTTAAGTGTAATAAGTTTAGGAGTTAAAAAATAAATTGTGTTCAAAAGACCAAACCATCATCATTTTAGGGGTCTTTCTATAAATAACGGGGGTGGGGGAGTTCATATTTTTTGGGATATTAAAATACCCATCCTTTATGCATTATAACATAATATAGGGTAAATTGCCATTTTAGTCCCTGAGATTTGGTCCAAATTTCCATTTTAGTCCAAATAATTTTTTTCTTCTCTGGGTCCCTGACTTTTCCATTTTCTTGCCATTTTGATCACATTGACGAACTCAGTCTAAAAAATCTGGTTATAACCAGGGGTATTTTTGGCATAACTGTTGTTTAGTGATAACCAGAGGTAGTTTACAACATAATTTATAAACCTCATAATAATTTAATGCAAAAAATACCCCTGATTATAACCTTGTTTTTAGAGTAAGTTAGGCAATGTGATCAAAATGGCAAGAAAAAGGAAAAGTCAGGGACCCAGAGGAGAAAAAAAACTATTTGGACTAAAATGGCAATTTGGACAAAAACTCAGGGACTAAAATGGCAATTTACTCTATAATATAGTATAGATAAGAGTTGCTGCATTTAGACCATATAGTTGCAATCTATCTATACTTTATATAAAAAAAGAAACTTCAATGACATAAGAAAAGCTGATGTGTCAGCTGGAGAGGCTGTCCAACAAGGCTTTTCTTATGTCATTATTATATCATAATGCCTAATATTAAAAGACTTTAAAATTCAAAGGTGGCCCACATTCACCTTTTCAAACCACTTCCATCAAACGACTGCCCCTCCAAATCTCCAAACATATGTTATAAATTCAAACCTCTGCATCAAACAACTGCCCATTCAAAATTTTGGCTCAAGTTTCAAAATTTAAACATGACTCCAGATTCAAAATTTAAACAACATACGTATAAAATGCTCAACTCTCTTTCTCTAAAACTCATTTTCAAAAGTTTCAAATCCAGAACTCTCTCTGAGCTTCTCAACTCTCAACTCTTTCTCTCTAAAACTCACTTGTGAAGATATGTATCACACACCAGACGAATTCGAAAGCTGAATAAAGATAAACTGCTGCTCCTACTCTCTTCTTCTCCACGGCAAACCCTAGGGTTTATGTTTCTCTTTCAGATCTTACCAATATGCCAAAACAGAGCGTGCAACAAAAAGGGAGGTTCTCGAAGACGGAGACAAACAACAAGATGATGCTTTCACACATATACACACAGATTCAAACTCTTCAATCGAACAACAAACAACAAGATGATGATTTCAGACGCCATTGAAGACGAAGACAAATGGCTAGCTGAAGGAATCGCCGGAATTCAACACAACGCCTTCTACATGCATAGCGCTTTGGTAATTTTCACTTTTTCACTTTCAATTTCTAATTTCAATCATTTGATTTTGAAATTTGTTCATTATTAACTCGAAATCTATGGTTTCTGTATGAGGTTGGTTGTGATTGAGGTTGGTTGAAGTGAGGGTATTGTCGTCAGTGCAATAACAAGCGAAAAGGTCATAGTTCACTTTCAATTTCTGATTTCAATCATTTGATTTTGAAATTTGTTCATTATTAACTACGATCCGGTACGCCGCTTTAATCTTCTTCACATTTTGCTCTGAATCTCATGTTTTCTTCTTTTTGACTTTTGATTCGCTCACAGTAAAGGATTTCTTACTTTCTTTTTGTGGTTAAAGGTTATTGAGTCTGGCTTTCTTCTACGGTTAAAGGTTTGATAATATAGAACTGGTTTAGTTCAGTTTTGATGAGTTTCGATCTGATTTGATAACATCTGCTGATAAGTTGAATATATCGATAACATCTGCTGGTATCATCTGTTGGTAACATCTGATTTGATAACATCTGCTGATAAGTTGAATATATCGATAACATCTGCTGATAACATCTGCTGATAAGTTGAATATATCGATAACATCTGCTGGTAACATCTGTTGATAACATCTGATTTGATAACATCCGCTGATAACATCTGTTGATAAGTTGAATATATCAATAACATCTGCTGATTTGATAACATCTGCTGGTTAGTTTTTAACTTTTTGCTAAGTTACCAGTTTTTAGACCGGCTGAAGTTTTTAACACTTTTGCTAGATTTCTGTAAGATAGTTTGATGCTAGCATTTGGTCGTCAATCGAACTGAAGAAACCGAACTGCACAAATAACCGAACTGAAATTTACAGTTCAGTTACGGTTTTGAAGTTTATAAAAACCGAACCGAACTGAATAACTTAAAAAAATCATTTTTATTAATTTTTATATATCTGGTGATTTGAGGTTATTTTTGTTATTATTTCTGCTATTAATATTTGTATATTGATAATGCCAGCAATTCAGCAAAAGCATCAGATTCAAGAGTTGAGCATTGTTTTTTTTTTTTTTACTTTGTATTAAGGATAATATTACAAGAATTTGATTGCTATTCATGCTGCCAAACCGAAAGGTGGTTTAGAAGAAGCACTTAAAGTCGAAAAAGATAAAGTTACATGCCTAAGTTTGGCCGAACAGGAATTGGATGGATAGTTTAACTTATGCTCAGAACGAAGACATCGTTGAGAAATTTCTTTCTCTAAATCCATGTGCTGGTAATTCTCTTGGTTGTGCTGGTAATTCTCTTGGTTCACTGGTTTAGTTCTTTACATATCTAGATGGAAAACGTCACATCAATTATGAGGTAATTCTTATTCTTATTCTTATTCTTATTCTTATTCTTATTCTTATTCTTATTCTTATTCTTATTCTTATTCTTATTCTTATTCGTATTCGTATTCGTATTCGTATTCGTATTCGTATTCGTATTCGTATTCGTATTCGTATTCGTATTCGTATTCGTATTCGTATTCGTATTCGTATTCGTATTCGTATTCGTATTCGTATTCGTATTCGTATTCGTATTCGTATTCGTATTCGTATTCGTATTCGTATTCGTATTCGTATTCGTATTCGTATTAGTATTAGTATTAGTATTAGTATTAGTATTAGTATATCAGCGTGCACACAAGGTATTTTCTTTGAAGGTAACAACTTATGGTTCTGGGTTTATTTCAGATGGAGAAGAATAGAGGGTTGACTCGTAAACGCAGCAAGGATCTTAAAAACCTGAGAAAGAAGTACAAGGTATGTTACAATAAAAATAAGTTGTAATGATAATGTATGTTCGCTCGTTGGGGTATTAACGTCTTCTCGTTGTGGAATACTAATATGTGCAGTTGAAACACAAAAAGAAAGAAGTTGCGAGGAAAGGATAGGTACGGGATATTAGGAAGCCGGCCGATCCTTATGGATGAGAAGTTTCTGGAATCAATACTATCAGCAAAAGCATCAAATTCAAGAGTTGAGCATTGTTATTTTTTTACTTTCTATTAAGGATAATATTATGAGGTTAACACAAATTTTGCTGCTAGATGGTGTACCAAACTTTTACATAGTTAGGGTCTGTTTGGTATGGGGGAATGGAATGAACGAGGTAATGGAATGGACGAGGGAATGCAATGGATCATTACCATTCCATGTCTTGTTTGGCTACCATGTGTGGATGGAATGAATTATTATTCTATATTGTTCGGTAGGCAAGAAAAACGGAGTAATAAAATCAGCGGTGAGTGGTGGTGGTGGTGGTGGTGGTGGTCGGTGGTAGTGATTGTGGGTGGTTATAGGTGGCGGTGGTGGGTGTCGGCGATGGCGATGGGTGGTGGTGGCAGCGGCGAGTGGCGGTGCGGCAGTGACGACGAGTCATGGTGGCAGCAAGGTGGCCGTTGGTGGTGGGTCGCAGCAGAGGTGGCGGTGGGCGGTGGTGGCTGTTGGTGGTGGCGTCGACGATGGTGGGCGGCGGCGGCAATGAGTGGCGTTGGCGGTTGGTCGCGGCTGTGCTGATAACGGTGGCGAGTGGGTGGCGGCGGTGACGGTGGCTGTCGGGGTGAGGTGGTGGCGGGTGGCGGCGATGGCGTCGGTGGTGTGTTAGTGCAGTATGTCTATCGCCTCCGTCATCTCAAGACCGTAGCAGAAATAGTTTAAGTTTAGGCTTAAATTGTAATATCTAGTTACAAAAAGGCAAGGTGGCATAATTGTAAATAAGGAGAGTCTCCTTATATCCTTTGCCTATAAATAGGAACCTAAGGGTTAGTTTTAGAGACTTTTTTGACTTTTGACATTTGGAGACTTTGGAGAGCTCTAGTGTTAGAGAGAGAAAGTGCTCCACGTGATTCAGGTTCTTGTACGATTTCAGATCTGATTAATAGAATCACGATTATATTACATTCTCGTGTGTTCGGTCACGTTCGTGTACGGATTCTGCACGTCACACGTTCGGTTCGCAATCGTTTCGGAGTCAAAACCGGTCCTAACAAGTGGTATCA
>JARYGA010025707.1:0-61296 GCA_030545235.1 Helianthus tuberosus
TTCTCCATCAATTAGGAATCTGATGCTGTCACTAAACACATTCCTTAAATTGTAGCCATTTGTTGAGTGTTTTTTTTTGTGTCTAATCCGCATATATATCACCAATGCCCTTGATTTTCTTGACTGCATATCTTTTAAATGTCAACTTATACACGTGTGATTTAGTTTACGAAGATTTTTCAATGCCGAGAACCTCGATCAGAGAGTAAAAAAGGCATAAGATTCACAATGGTGTAAAATAAAAGTGGGATATACCAGGCTAGGATTCGAGTTACAGGAACAAGGGCCAAACAAACCACCCAAGAATGGAATTCTCGAGCGAAAACACTTGACAACCTCCTAGAAGCAGCTTTTCTTACCACCAGACATTTCTCCATCAATTAGGAATCAGGAATCTGATGCCGTCACTAAACACATTCCTTAAATTGTAGCCATTTGTTGAGTGTTTTTTTTGTCTAATCCGCATATATATCACCATTGCCATTGATTTTCTTGACTGTATATCTCTCAAATGTCAACATATACACGTGTGATTTAGTTTACGAAGATTTTTCAATGCCGAGAACCTCGATCAGAGAGTAAAAAAGGCATAAGGTTCACAATGGTGTAAAATTAAAATAGCATATACCGGTCTAGGATTCGAGTTACAGGAACAAGGGCCAAACCAACCACCGAAGAATGGAATCGTCGAGCGAAAACCCTTGACAACCTCCTAGAAGCAGCTTTTCTTGCCACCAGACCTTTCTCCATCAATTAGGAATCTGATGCCGTCACTAAACAAATTCCTTAAATTATAGCCAATTATTGTGTTTTTTTTGGTGTCTAATCCGCATATATATCTCCATTGCCCTTGATTTTCTTGACTGTATATCTCTTAAATGTCAACATATACACGTGTGATTAAGTTTACGAAGATTTTTCAATGCCGAGAACCTCGATCAGAGAGTAAAAAAGGCGTAAGGTTCACAATGGTGTAAAATTAAAATGGGATATACAGGGCTAGGATTCGAGTTACAGGACCAAGGGCCAAACCAACCACCTAACATTTTCTTGCCACCAAACATTTCTCTATCAATTAGGAATCTGATGCCGTCACTAAACACATTCCTTAAATTGTAGCCATTTGTTGAGTGTGTTTTTTTTTTTGTCTAATTCGCATATATATCAACATTGCCCTTGATTTTCTTTACTATATATATCTCTTAAATGTCAACATATACACGTGTGATTTAGTTTACAAAGATTTTTCAATGCCGAGAATCTCGATTAGAGAGTAAAAAAGCTGTATCGTTCAGAATGGTGTAAAATTAAAGTGGGATATATCAGGTTGGGATTCGAGTTACAGGAACAAGGGCCAAACCAACCACCCAAGAATGGAATAGTCGATCGAAAACACTTGACAACCTCCTAGAAGCAGCTTTTCTTGCCACCAGACCTTTCTCCATTAATTAGAAATATGATGCCGTCACTAAACACATTCCTTAAATTGTAGCCATTTGTTGAGTGTTTTTTTGTGTCTAATCCGCATATATATCACCATTGCCCTTGATTTTCTTGACTGTAAATCTCTTAAATGTCAACATATACACGTGTGATTTTGTTTACGAAGATTTTTCAATGCTGTGAACCTCGATCAGAGAGTAAAAAAGGTGTAAGGTTCATAATGGTGTAAAATTAAAATGGGATATACCGGGCTAGGATTCGAGTTACAGGAACAAGGGCCAAACCAACCACCCAAGAATGGAATCGTCAAGCGAAAACACTTGACAACCTCCTAGAAGCAGTTTTTCTTGCCACCAGACCCTTCTCCATCAATTAGGAATCTGATGCCATCACTAAACACATTCCTTAAATTGTAGCCATTTGTTGAGTGTTTTTTGGTGTCTAATCCGCATATATATCACCATTGCCCTTGATTTTCTTAACTGTATATCTCTTAAATGTCAACATATACACATGTGATTTAGTTTACGAAGATTTTTCAATGTCGAGAACCTAGATCAGAGAGTAAAAAAGGCGTAAGGTTCACAATGGTGTAAAATTAAAATGGGATATACCGGGCTAGGATTCAAGTTACAGGAACAAGGGCCAAATCAACCACCCAAGAATGGAATCGTCGAGCGAAAACACTTGACAACCTCCTAGAAGCAGCTTTTCTTGCCACCAGACCTTTCTCCATCAATTAGGAATCTGATGCCGTCACTAAACACATTCCTTAAATTATAGCCATTTATTGTGTTTTTTTTGGTGTCTAATCCGCATATATATCTCCATTGCCCTTGATTTTCTTGACTGTATATCTCTTAAATGTCAACATATACACGTGTGATTAAGTTTACGAAGATTTTTCAATGCCGAGAACCTCGATCAGAGAGTAAAAAAGGCGTAAGGTTCACAATGGTGTAAAATTAAAATGGGATATACAGGGCTAGGATTCGAGTTACAGGAACAAGTGCCAAACCAACCACCTAAGAATGGAGTCGACGAGCGAAAACAATTGACAACCTCCTAGAAGCAGCTTTTCATGCCACCGGACCTTTCTCCATCAATTAGGAATCTGATGCTGTCACTAAACACATACCTTAAATTGTAGCTATTTGTTGAGTGTTTTTTTTTGTGTCTAATCCGCATATATATCACCAATGCCCTTGATTTTCTTAACTGCATATCTTTTAAATGTCAACTTATACACGTGTGATTTAGTTTACGAAGATTTTTCAATGCCGAGAACCTCGATCAGAGAGTAAAAAAGGCATAAGGTTCACAATGGTGTAAAATTAAAGTGGGATATACCGGGCTAGGGTTCGAGTTACAGGAACAAGGGCCAAACAAACCACCCAAGAATGGAATTGTCGAGCGAAAACACTTGAGAACCTCCTAGAAGCTGCTTTTCTTGCCACCAGACATTTCTCCATCAATTAGGAATCAAGAATCTGATGCCGTCACTAAACACATTCCTTAAATTGTAGCCATTTTTTGAGTGTTTTTTTGTGTCTAATCCGCATATATATCACCATTGCGATTGATTTTCTTGACTGTATATCTCTCAAATGTCAACATATACACGTGTGATTTAGTTTACGAAGATTTTTCAATGCCGAGAACCTCGATCAGAGAGTAATAAAGGCATAAGGTTCACAATGGTGTAAAATTAAAATAGCATATACCGGTCTAGGATTCGAGTTACAGGAACAAGGGCCAAACCAACCACCGAAGAATGGAATCGTCGAGCGAAAACACTTGACAACCTCCTAGAAGCAGCTTTTCTTGCCACCAGACCTTTCTCCATCAATTAGGAATCTGATGCCGTCACTAAACACATTCCTTAAATTATAGCCATTTATTGTGTTTTTTTTGGTGTCTAATCCGCATATATATCTCCATTGCCCTTGATTTTCTTGACTGTATATCTCTTAAATGTCAACATATACACGTGTGATTAAGTTTACGAAGATTTTTCAATGCCGAGAACCTCGATCAGAGAGTAAAAAAGGCGTAAGGTTCACAATGGTGTAAAATTAAAATGGGATATACCGGGCTAGGATTCGAGTTACAGGAACAAGGGCCAAACCAACCACCTAAGAATGGAGACGACGAGCGAAAACACTTGACAACCTCCTAGAAGCAGCTTTTCATGCCACTGGACCTTTCTCCATCAGTTAGGAATCTGATGCTTTCACTAAACGCATTCCTTAAATTGTAGCCATTTGTTGAGTTTTTTTTTTTTTTTTTTTTTTGTGTCTAATCCGCATATATATCACCAATGCCCTTGATTTTCTTAACTGCATATCTTTTAAATGTCAACTTATACACGTGTGATTTAGTTTACGAAGATTTTTCAATGCCGAGAACCTCGATCAGAGAGTAAAAAAGGCATAAGGTTCACAATGGTGTAAAATTAAAGTGGGATATACCGGGCTAGGATTCGAGTTACAGGAACAAGGGCCAAACCAACCACCCAAGAATGGAATCGTCAAGCAAAAACACTTGACAAGCTCCTTGAAGCAGCTTTTCTTGCCACCAGACATTTCTCCATCAATTTGGAATCAGGAATCTGATGCCGTCACTAAACACATTCCTTAAATTGTAGCCATTTGTTGAGTGTTTTTTTTTGTGTCTAATCCGCATATATATCACCATTGCCCTTAATTTTCTTGACTGTATATCTCTTAAATGTCAACATATACACGTGTGATTTAGTTTACGAAGATTTTTCAATGCCGAGAACCTCGATCAGAGAGTACAAAAGGCATAAGGTTCACAATGGTGTAAAATTAAAATGGCATATACCGGGCTAGTATTCGAGTTATAGGAACAAGGGCCAAACCAACCACCGAAGAATGGAATCGTCGAGCGAAAACACTTGATAACCTCCTAGAAGCTGCTTTTCTTGCCACCAGACCTTTCTCCATCAATTAGGAATCTGTTGCCATCACTAAACACATTCCTTAAATTGTAGCCATTTGTTGAGTGTTTTGTTTTTGTGTCTAATCCGCACATATATCACCATTGCCCTTGATTTTCTTGACTGTATATCTCTTAAATTTCAACATATACACGTGTGATTTAGTTTACGAAGATTTTTCAATGTCGAGAACCTCGAACAGAGAGTAAAAAAGGCGTAGGGTTCACAATGGTGTAAAATTAAAATGGGATATACCGGGATAGGATTCGAGTTACAGGAACAAGGGCCACACCAACCACCCAAGAATGGAATCATCGAGCGAAAACACTTGACAACCTCCTAGAAGCAGCTTTTTGTCACACCCCGACCACGTAAAACAACAAATCGTGGCTGGATATATTCAGAACGTAAAATATTGTAATGTAATGATGAAATAAACTTTATTGATCAATAAAGTTTATTTTAGCATACCGAACACCTCAAATCCTATTTCTAAGCTATATAAAGGATATTTATGGTATGTTTAACTTATGATCAAGTTTTGTTATGTTTGTTACCATACGAATCGGCAGACTTCCGCAATTTAACACAAATAGTCCCTACGATCGAATAAACTTGATTTCAACACACCAAACCATCCAAAACTTATTTCTAAGTTATGTAAAGGTTATTTAAAGTATGTTAAGCCTATGTCACTATTCTGGAGTGTCTGTTGCGTTAAACTGATCAGTTCGCGTATAACTTTCCGGAAAGCGATTTAGAGCTCGAAATCGAACAAGAATTGATATGTGCAAACGATACACATATTTTTACAAATCCCAAGTATGAAATACAATTTTTCATTGGTTTGATATTCGTATATGGTTGTAGTGACACAGGTGTCACACATTTCTTGCCACTAGACCTTTCTCCATCAATTAGGAATCTGATACCGTCACTAAACACATTCCGTAAATTGTAGCCATTGGTTGAGTGTTTCTTTTGGAGTCTAATCCACATATATATCACCATTGCCCTTGATTTTCTTGACTGTATATATCTTAAATGTCAACATATACACGTGTGACTCAGTTTATGAAGATTTTTCAATGCCGAGAACCTCGATCAGAGAGTAAAAAAGGCGTAAGGTTCACAATGGTGTAATAATTAAAATGGGATATAGCGGGCTAGGATTCGAGTAACAGGAACAAAGGCCAAACCAACCACCCAAGAATGGAATCGTCGAGCGAAAACACTTGACAACCTCCTAAAAGCAGCTTTTCTTACCACCAGACCTTTCCCCATTAATTAGGAATCTGATGCCGTCACTAGACACATTCCTTAAATTGTAGCCATTTGTTGAGTGTTTTTTTTGGTGTCTAATCCGCATTTATATCACCATTGCCCTTGATTTTCTTGAATGTATATCTCTTAAATGTCAACATATACACGTGTGATTTAGTTTACGAAGATTTTTCAATGTCGAGAACCTCGATCAGAGAGTAAAAAAGGCGTAAGGTTCACAATGGCGTAAAATTAAAATGGGATATACCGGGCTAGTATTCGAGTTACAGGAACAAGGACCAAACCAACCACCCAAGAATGTAATCGTCGAGAGAAAGCACTTGACAACCTCCTTGAAGCAGCTTTTCGTGCCAGCAGACCTTTCTCCATCAATTAGGAATCTGATGCCATCACTAAACACATTCCCTAAATTGTAGCCATTTGTTGAGTGTTTTTTTTTTGTGTCTAATCCGCATATATATCACCATTGCTCTTGATTTTCTTGACTGTATATCTCTTAAATGTCAACATATACACGTGTGATTTATTTTACGAGGATTTTTCAATGCCGAGAACCTCGATCATAGAGTAAAAAAGGCGTAAGGTTCACAATGGTGTAAAATTAAAATGGGATATACCGAGATAGGATTTGAGTTACAGGAACAAGGGCCAAACCAACCACCCAAGAATGAAATCGTCGAGCGAAAACACTTGACAACCTACCAGAAGCAGCTTTTCTTGCCACCAGACATTTCTCTATCAATTAGGAATCTGATGCCGTCACTAAACACATTCCTTAAATTGTAGCCATTTGTTGAGTGTTTTGTTTTTTGGTTTATAATCCGCATATAAATCACCATTGCCCGTGATTTTCTTGACTGTATATCTCTTAAATGTCAACATATACACGTGTGATTTAGTTTACGAAGAGTTTTCAATGCCGAGAACCTCGATTAGAGAGTAAAAAAGGCGTAAGGTTCACAATGGTGTAAAATTAAAATGGGATATACCGGGCTAGGATTCGAGTTACTGGATCAATGGCCAAACCAACCACCCAAGAATGTACTCGTCGAGCGAAAACACTGGATCAATGGCCAAACCAACCCGCATATAAATCACCATTGCCCGTGATTTTCTTGACTGTATATCTCTTTTCTTGCCACCAGACCTTTCTCCATCTATTAGGAATCTGATGCCGTGACTAAACACATTCCTTAAATTGTAGCCATTTGTTGAGTGTTTTTTTTTTGTGTCTAATCACACAAGGATAATACAACCAAATCCGATTTTGTGAGGTGTGATGCTTGGTTAATTGAACAATGAAAAAATTAATTGCTTGTTCAATGTGAAGATGAACACAATGATTTTTTACGAGGAAAAGCCCTTGATCGCTAACAGATCGCCGGCATAAAAACCTCGGATAGTGAAAACTATCACTATCAACTATATTGAGCGAAAAAGATTACAACTTTGGATGTTGATCAAGTGTGGTACAATGATTGAATGCTATGTGTATTGTGAAAGCTTCTGATTTGCGAATGTATGCGACTGTGTATGTGTAAGAAGGTGTTCTCTGATTCGTAGTGTGTGTTTTTGAAAGTGATAACCCGCCTAAAACACTTGATCAACCCCTTAAATCTCAGAAATAACAAAATAACTGAAAATTAAGGTAGTCCACATTTTTTCCCCATGACCATCGTGAAAATAGCACATGTGCGGTATCTTGAAGGAATATTCCCGAGATTCTAGCTGAGAATTAGTCCACAACGTCCATTACCTGCATATAAACAGTAAAAAAGTGACAATTGTTAGAAATCATAAGTAATGTTAAGGATCCTGGATCCTCAGACTCCCTGCATAATCCGTTAAGGCTCCGTGATCCATGCCCAGTCTCAGGATAGATAATCCTTAGCATAAAATCCATGCCCTAACAATTGCCCCCAATATGGGGGTTGTGATAAAGATTCACAGCTGTCATATTCCCGTTAGAAGCGGACTAGCCGTTGCTGCTGGTAACTAGTCGTTACACTGCCTGTCGTCACTGATAAGACCTGCTATAATCATCATTGCAAAATATAGAGTTAGAGATAACTCCTCAAGTGCCTTTAAAGATCAGAAGATCCTTCTGTTTGTGGAGGATGAATCCTTCTACACCGTTCGCTATTAACCTTTCTGCACTTTAATTTCTGCATAGACACTTTAACTGTTAGATAGCCCTATCCGTCCTGGGTGGATGGTCCACGGTTTTGCTGGTAAAATCCAGGCCAGATGATTTTGATACATAACGAATGGGTAATAACACATTAAACTATTTTAGCTACATCTGTTGTTGTTTCTTCCCTCTTTATTTTTCATGTACGCTTTCTATTCTCAAAGATATCATTGCCGAACAACTGGAAAGTTATTGGAAATCTGATGATAATGTTAAACTTTTTAACAGAAAACTTGAAGTGTTCGGACAAATGTGGATCAGTGATCCTTAACCAAAAAGGATAAGAGACAACTTGCAGCTTAGAAAAAGTTAGAATATAACATAATAGAGAATCCAAGTTAGGATTCTATATCCTTGTAAATTATTACTGAATAAACAAACTGTGAAAAGTAAAGTTTCGAGGGTCCAGGATCCTTATTGTCAGAAGTTGTATAACTTTAGAGCTCCAAGATCCTGTGTCACACCCCGATTTCCACGTGTCACCGGTGGGCCCGGTGGGGAGTATCGTGACGTCATGGTTGGCAACATAATAGTCAAACAACACAATTATATAAATGCACAGCGGAAGCAAAAGATAAATATTATTACATTCCGAATATAAAGTAATATCCAGTATTACAACGGAAGTAAAGGATCCACAGGCGGATAAAAATAACTATTGTTCAACGGACTTTAGACGCCTAGAACTTGCAAGGTTCCTTATTAACGTCCTGAGCAGCTTCCAGCCTATTACGTACTTGTACCTGCCACTTAGACTTTTGGAAAATACGTCAGTTTTCACTGGTAAATACACTCAACCGACTCATTTGAAAAGAGTTTATAAAAATTGGTTTGAATGCACTTCGGCACAAAATGGGTTGACGCTTTGATTAAAATGCTTAATGCAAAATTAATCTTTTATACTTGGATTAAATGCACAGAGGCAAAAGTAATCTTTTGTACTTGTATACTTGGAACAAATTATATTTCATGTTATCAGTTTTACATAACTTGCTCTACATGTGGGGCCCGAAACTATGCCGGTTCATGATTAACCGACACACCACTATTCCCTTATTGGGAATCCCTTATTGGGTATAATTATTCCCTTATTGGGAATCCCTTATTGGGTATAAACATATGGCATCTGTCAGGTGTATGCCTACACCCCGTGCTTAGGTCGTGGCCATTGCAATTTAATGAGTCAAGGATATCCAGGACACGGTCGCATTAATCACCAATGTTTCAGTCAAGCAATACGAATTAAAAACAGGTTATTTGGATTTCCCGACTCATTGGTCTTCGAATCCCATACCTGACCATGCGGTATTTATATTACCGTATCCCAAGCCCATAATAGGGAAAATAAGTTAAGAGTATTTACCTGAGCTAGCTCCTGTCTTAAATAGCAAGAATCTAATAACTCAGCCGTAGTCACTTAAGTAAGCGTAGGTACAATTTACCGGAAAGCTCTAGTCTGGAAATGATGGTATAAATAATTAATTAGAATGCTAACGGGTTTTTAATTAAGCCTAAGCTTAGACCGGTTAGTCTTGAGGAAAATACGGTTCTTACGCACGATTAAGCGAAGACCGGAATAGAATGTGATTTAGACCCGACAAGTTTGGAGACTTGTATAATATGGGTAATACTAAACATATTCTGGATTTTGAGATAAAACCGATAAGGTTTGACCCGTTCCGGCTAACTTATATAAACTTGTTATATAAACCGATCCGAACGCGAATAACGCGTAACGGGTAACCGAATAGGTCGCGAACAGGTTTCCTAAGTTAATATGCTTAAAATATGTTGTGATATCACAATGATACCTTCCATAATGCCCGAAACGAGTTTAAACCTTAATTATGCCCCGTAGGGGTATTTTGGTCATTTTAACGATCATAAAAGGGATTTGATACACCGCTGATGTTCGGGACTGAATTAATTAGTAAAATTACCTATTTTAATATGTTGTATCAGTAGGTAATCAATCTTACGTGGCAAAAAGGTTTTAAACCCAAACTACGCGTATAATACGCGTATAAAGCCGTTTTAAGCGACGTACGGGTTTAAATAGGATTCTAAGTTTTTAAATCAGTTAGATGGGTTCAAAACACTACATTTATTATTTAAAATCATTAGGAATTGGATTTGTGTCAAACGGACTTGTAAAACTCGTTTTATGGCTTAAAAGGGCATTTTCGGTATTACCGAATTAAGGCACTAATCCTAGCTTGTGATCAGTTTAAAAATAATTAAAAATCTTCAAAAATCCCAAAATATTATTTAACATCAGTAGGGAAAAGTTTTGGTGCCGAAAATCGGGTTTAGATAGGCTATGCGCTAATCGCGCCGTTTAATTAATAAAAAGCTTATTAATCGCGCTAATGAGCATATCTCCTAATCTAGACCTCCGATTGACGTGAAAATTTACGTACATGTTTAATAATCAGTAACTAGGATTATTGTACTTCTACATTTTCAAAATTCTCGTTGTAGGGTCATAAGGGCATTACGGTCATTATTTAAGCACTTAACGGAAATGCGCGAACGAATCGGATAATCAACAAAACAGGTACAGAGGCTTATAATACCATGTAACCCAACCCTAATGAAGCACTAAGGCATTTCCGAAACAAACTAAAACGGGTCAGAAGCGAAGTCAAAGCAAAAGTCAAAGTTTTGCGACTTTCGGTTCCGAACCGGGTTTAAACAGAAATCTGTCGAGTCGGACAAGCGTAAACAAGTTTTTATACTTATTACCAAGTTATATTAAGGTTAAAATAGATTACACGCCTCTCGGATTGCAAATCGTGCATTAAATCATATTTTACAATTCTGTTGACTTTTTCGGTCAACCTTTGACTCGACAAATGACCTAGTTAGGTCTGGAATCGGTACGTGCCCTTATAAGGGTTTAATACCCATATAATTACCTATCTAACGGTACTTTTAGTTCGTGGTATGACTGAATCGTTTATAACTAATCTCGAAGTCAAACGTTAAATACGATATGTTGACTTCTAAGCTAAATACTAAGCTAAACATAATTAAGAAGGGACTATTAGACTTACAAGTGTTTAATGATGATTAGGGAGGCTTGTTCTCAGATTGGAAGCCCCTCAAATGATCCAAGAAAGCAGGAGAGGTGAGTGAGGAATGTTGTGAATTTGAAGACCTTTATATAGTAAGTGCAAGCACCACAATTGGATGACAACAAGCTCTATGATCATCCACAATCATCCAACACATGTCCCTAGTCTTCTAGGGGAGTCTAAGGGTCCTTTACATGCAAGAAAAACCGGCCTAAAGGGTCACAAGTGCACAAAACAGCCATCTGCCATGTTTCTGGTTGCTGGTGCATGGCTAGCGCACCGTTACATGTTTTTGGTAGCGGTGCGCTAGGCCTCTTCAGAAGCTAAAATATGTTTGTTTAATTGCTGTTTGGTCCTTGGTCCCTTGAAACATCGTTTTCACTCGGATCTTGCAAGATTTATTGTACATTAGGCCCTCTAACTTGACTTTTAAAGGTTCCATGACATAACCAATTATTGTTAAGTCCTCGGTTTGCTTTGTGATTGCTCGTAAAGCCTTAATTTGAAATGTTGACGTTATTAACCCCTCGCATACGAACATCATCATAACTTTCCCATACTATATCGAATCCTTATAATATTTTACCACATCATTCTAGTGAGCAATATTAATCGTTACAAAGCTTCGGGTTCGCTAAAAGGTCACTCAGAGGTATACTTTAACATGTCGACACATTTAACCCCTGTAGTTTGTAATCTCTCACTTTCTTTTACAATTGGCTTCGTATGATCCATGATCCATTCGTTTAAGGGTATAACATTATGTAGGGTTAATATACAATACCTTTATTCACTGTTGACATTTAGAACTCGTATTTTCATATACTTTCCATGTTTGTCAACTTTAGTCCTTTCTGAACATTCTTTCGCACGTTCAAACTTATGACACGTGTCATTACATAATAGGACGTGAATTTTCGGGGTGTTACATCCTGTAAGAAAAACAAACTTGGGACCAAGCTAAGTAATTGGGAATGAACCCATAATAACTGGGGACAAGCCCAAATAAACTAGGGACAAGCCCAACAAACAGGGGATAAGCCCAAATAAACTGGGGACAAGCCCAACAAACTGGGGACAAGCCCAAATAAACTGGGGACAAGCCCAAATAAACGAGTGTAAACTGGGGTCAAGCCCAAATAACTTGTAAACTGGCGACTATCCAAACGTGAGCGACATGAAAATGCCGAAACCTTAGCTAACGTGAAAACGTTAGAAACCTTAGGAACGAATGTATGGTACGTCTACCATTATACTTAGGATCCTGAATACAGCCAGTACAATTAAATTGTCAGCCCCTAAAGTGGGTACTGGTCCCATTGCCTTTAACTGCACCAGGATAATCGTGCGCTACTAGTGAAGCTGGGGACAGGCCCAAAAACTAGGGACAAGCCCAAAAACTGGGGACAAGCCCAAATAACTGGGGACAAGCCCATAAACTTTGGAGAGTTGGCCAACCACTTTGATCTTCTGTAAAATGATAACAACTCTACAAAAGATTAAACTTTATGAAAATAGATGTTAAATGTTTAACATCTTTGACTTATGATAAGTAATAAGTATAAAATGAATGAAAATGAAAGTAATGTGTTACCAAAGATAGAATCATATATCCTTTGAGGATCCCGGATCCTTAATCAGAATACTGGTATCGCTAAGGATCCCTGATCCTTCTTACTTAAAATATCTTTTGAGATGAACAGCGTTCCAAGCTCTTGGTAGGAGATCACCATCCATTGTTAACAAACAATATGCCCCCTTTCCTGCTTCAGCTTCAATTAGATAGGGGCCTTCCCACTTTGGTGCTAACTTGCCATCAGCAGGATTTGTGGTATTTTGGAATACTTTCCTTAATACCAAGTCACCAACTTGAAACTTTCTGACCTGACATTCTTTTTGTAAGCTCCAGCTACCCTTTGTTGATAACTGGCCATCAAATCTGGTAATAATGTTTCATTTAATAAAGGATATCACTTTCTTTTCTCTGACTTGAACAAAGGCTTCAGCTTCTATCCACTTGGAAAAGTAATCAGTCATGGCAAGCATAAACATTTTTCCTCCTGGTGCCATGGGAAGTTTGATTACAATATCCATTCCCCATCTGAATGGCCAAGAAGAGGATATAAGATGCAAAGGCTCTACTAGTTAATGAAGGATATTACTGTGTCCCTGACAAGTACCACATTTCTTTGCATATTCCACAACATCCTTCTTCATGGTAGGCTAATAATATCCTGTTCTAAGGATCCTTGAAAATAGTATTCTGCCCCCAGTGGGATTTCCACAGTCTCCTTTATGAAAATCCTTCAAAACTTCTTGAATTTATGGATCCTTAATGCATCATAAATATGGACCTGCAAGAGATCATTTATTTAATATGTTATTTAATAATGTGAATTGAGATACCTTAGTCTTGAAGGCTCTAGGATTTTCTCCAACATGAATTTCTCCATTCTGTATATATCTCAAGATTGGAAGGATCCAGGATCCTGAATTTGACTGTGCACCATCATTGGGTACAATTGCAGAATCTTCCACTATCTTCATGGCTACGTGATCCTCAATTGCAGGAGTTAAAACATGGATGATGAGTATTCTGACATCCTCTGGAATCTTCAATGATGATCCAAGATTAGCTAGGACATCAGCTTCTGCATTTTCTTCCCTGGGTACCTGTGTTAGACTGAAAAAACAAAAGAATCTGCCAATTTCTTGACTATTTCTAAGTACTTGATTAGCTTTTCACATTTGACAGCATAAGAACCATTATAATGGTTAGTAATTAACAGAGAATCTACATATACTTGAAGATACCTGACCCTCATATTCTTAGCTAATTTCAAACCTGCTATCAAGGCCTCATACTCTGCCTCATTATTATTGGTTTGGAATTCACATGCAATGGATTGGGGTATAATGTCCTCCTGTGGGGATTTTAGTAGTGTGCTCTGTCTAGTTCCTTTAACATTTGAAGCTCCATCCGTGAAGAGTGTCCAAGGATCATTGGTCTTCTCAAGTTGTTGAACTTCTAATTCAGTTTCCCTTTGTAGATCACTACTGGAATCAACCACAAAGTCAACTAAAGCTTGGGACTTGATGGCAGTCCTGGGTTCATACTTAATGTCATACGCAATAGGCTTGACTGCCCACTTTGCCATTCTACCTGACATTTGAAGATTCCTAAGAACATTCTTGATAGGAAGGTTAGTTTTCACGATAATGGTGTGAGTTTTGAAATAATGTCTATGTTTAGCGGATGCCATAATTAAATCAAGAATTAATTTCTCTAAATGAGAATACCTGGCCTCAACATCAAGTAGAATTTTACTTACATAGTATACCGGATGTTGAGAACCTTCATGATCCTTAACTAGGATCGCACTTACTGCTTTAGCTGAAACAGCTAAGTATAAGGATAATGATTCTCCATTTTCTGGTTTCATCAGGGCTGGTGCTGAGGATATATAATCCTTAAGAGCCTTGAGTGCAGCTTCATGCTTATCAGTCCACTCAAACTTCTTATTCTTCCTCAATATGTCTTATATGCCTTGAGCAATTTGTCTACCTCTTCTTAGATAATGGCATTCCTTTCAAGTGCAACTTTCTTCTTTTTTGGTGTATTGGCTTGAAAGACCTGTCAATACCAAGTTTGTGAGTAATAACATCCTTAGATATACCTGTCATGTCTTCATGTTTCCAAGCAAAAGTAGATTTTCTTCATTTCAAGAAGGATACTAAATCATGCTCAATACTGTCTAGGATCCTGGATCCCATAAAAATTTTGGATTCAGGATCCTCTGGGTTCGCCAGAAAATCCTTGATGTCTTGCTCTCTTGCCTCCATGACGTCTTACTCCTTGGAGTCTGGCTCCATTGAAGAAGTGTAATAGTTCTTTGCCTCCTGCTGATCACTTTCTATCTTCACCACATCCCATAGAGTTGGGAGCTTGACGCATTGATTATATGTTGAGGGGGATTGGCTTCATATCGTGTATCCATGGCCTGCCAAAGATAACATTACCACAAGATAAGCAATCAGTAACATAGAATTTTTGAACAGAATTCACTCCCTCTATATAAATAGGAAGTTTGATGTCCCCCAATGTAATCTTTGTCTCTCCAATGAATCCCACAAGGACAGATGGTCTTGGGACAATATAAGATTCAAGGATGTTCATTCTTTTGAGGACATCCAACTGGATTATGTTCACTGAGCTTCTCCCATCAATGAGAATCATGCGAACAAAATGGTTAGATATAAATAATGTAATAACCAAACCATCATGATAAGGATCCTGTATATCCACACGGTCATCCCCATCAAAGGATATAACTTTTTTCCTGGGTAAGAATGGAAGTTCAAACAGGTATGTCCCCATTCTCCATCTTTGTTTCCTTTGCATGTCTTTTAGCTGTTGAGAACCTCCGGAGATTAAATGGATGATTTGAGCATCAACTGGTGGAGGAGGAGCTTTTTCAGGAACTTTCTCAGAATCCTGGATCCTGGACTTTTTCCTTCCAAGAAATTCCTTCAAGTATCCTTTGCTCAAAAGATAACCTATCTCCTTCCTTAATTCTATGCACTCATCTGTGAGATGACCAAAATCCTCATGGTAAGCACACCATTTCGATTTGTCTTTGGTAGTATGCGGTTTGTCATTCTTCCTTGGCCACCTAGCCTTGTCACCTAAATTCTGCATAGCAAGGATTAGTTCATTATTATCAGCATGAAACAACATTCAGAATTAGGAGGGTAATCCTCATCATCTTCCTCTTGTTCCACAACATGCACATTCTGGTTGTCATGCTTGGAGTATTGCTTGGATCAGTTATTCTTGAAATAGTATCCTTGTTTTCTTGCTTTGAGGATCCTGACAACCTCTCCTGGATCCTTTTGTGATCCTCTAAACGAATGAACCTAAGGGACCTATTCCTTACCTCATCTAGGTTCTTGCATGGCGTCATAACAAGATCATCATAGAACTGAGAATCTTTAAGTAAACCCATTTTAAAAGCTTCAACGGCGGTATCAATATCTAAGTTAGGGATTTCTAAGGATTCTCTACTGAATTTAGTTATGTAATCCCTTAGTGATTCATTATGACCTTGGGTGATCCTATATAAGTCACTAGTCAACCTTTCAAATGTTCTACTACATGAAAACTGATTATTGAACAAGTTAACTAGATTAGAAAATGAAGTAATAGAGTTAGGGGGAAGACTTAGCAGCCATTTAAGAGCTGATCCTGTCAGTGTGGATCCAAAACCCTTGCAAAGACATGCTTCCTTTAACCTTTCAGGAATGGGATTGATTTCCATCCGTTCTCTGTATTGAGCTACATGCTCTTCTGGATCCGTTGAGCCATCATATAGCTTCATGGTTGGTATTTGAAATCTCTTTGGTATCTCTGCTTCACATATGGGTGGTGCAAAGCGAGATATCTTTTGACTTCCATCTGGAATTTCAGGAATGGGCTTAACCACTCCTGGAATGCTGGATATCATATCCTTGAGTTTCTATAACTCTCTGGCCATGACTTGGTTGATCCCTGCATCCTGCATGAGACCATAGTTAGCATAAAAAGATGTATTGAAATTGTTACCTCTTGATTGATTTAGAATCGGTATCTTGGAAGTGTATCTAGGATAAGACATGTCTGGTGCAATAGTAGGACCAGATGAAGTAATGGTCTGCATGGGAATGAAGTCTCCCACATGAATCTCTGAACTTCTGGGTTGTTGACTCCTTAAGGATCCTTGATCCTGAAAGATGTTGGATCCAGTATGAATCGGAGCTGAAGGTCTTGGAGGATACTCCATGGATCCGTGAACCTGCGATGAGGATCCTTGAACCTATGAAGAGGATCCTAGATGCTGAAGATAGGATCCCTGAGCCGATAGAGTCCCCATGTATCCTCCTGAACTTGAGAAGGATCCTTGATGCTGAGATGAAGATCCTTGAGGCTGAAAAGAGGATCCTTGAGGCTGGAAGTAGGATCCTTGAGGCTGCGCTGACTCTAGTGATCCTTGCCAAAGGATAGAGGATCCTTGAATCTGGACATTGGATCCTTTGGAAAACTGGATTGTTGATGATGGAGTAGTAAAATCCAACGACCTGGGCATCAATGGGGAGTGATCCTCTGCTGATTTTATCAATTTCTTGAAGGACCCAGCCATTAGTTTCGTCTTGTATCCTCTCATTTCGGAGCATTCTCAGCATTCTTCTGGAATGCAAGGGGGAGAGGATGCAAAGGCGGAATACCCTGTGATGAGGTAACCGTCAACATGGAACTTGAAGTAGTTTTTCCCTGAGAAGCCATGTGGTTGAAGGTAACGCACAGAAATGAATGAAATGAACAAAATCTTCAGAATTGAAGGACCAATTGCCCCACGATGGGCGCCAAACTGTTTTGGTCAAAAATTACACAAGGATAATACAACCAAATCCGATTTTGTGAGGTGTGATGCTTGGTTAATTGAACGATGAAAAAATGAATTACTTGTTGAATGTGAAGATTAACACAACAATTTTTACGAGGAAAAGCCCTTGATCGCTAGCAGATCGCCGGTATAAAAACCTCGGATAGTGAAAACTATCACTATCAACTATATTGAACGAAAAAGATTACAACTTTGGATGATGATCAAGTGTGGTACAATGATTGAATGCTATGTGTGTTGTGAAAGCTTCTGATTTGCGAATGTATGCGAGTGTGTGTGTGTAAGAAGGTGTTCTCTGATTCGTAGTGTGTGTTTTTGAAAGTGATAACCCGCCTAAAACACTTGATCAACCCTTTAAATCTCAAAAATAACAAAATAACCGAAAATTAAGGTAGTCCACGTTTTTCCCCATGACCATCGTGAAAATAGCACATGTGCGGCATCTTGATGGAATATTCCCGAGATTCTAGCTGAGAATTAGTCCACAACGTCCATTACCTGCATATAAACATTAAAAACGTGACAATTGTTAGAAATCATAAGTAATGTTAAGGATCCTGGATCCTCAGACTATCGATCCTCAGACTCCCTGCATAATCCGTTAAGGATCCGTGATCCATGCCCAGTCTCAGGATAGATGATCCTTCGCATAAAATCCATGCCCTAACAATCACCATTGCCCTTCATTTTCTTGACTGTAAAAAAGGCGTGTGATTTAGTTTACGAAGATTTTTCAATGCCGAGAACCTCGATCAGAGTGTAAAAAAGGCGTAAGGTTCACAATGGTGTAAAATTAAAATGGGATATACCGAGCTAGGATTCGAGTTATAGGTACAAGGGCCAAACCAACCACCCAAGAATCGAATCGTCTAGCGAAAACACTTGACAACCTCCCAGAAGCAGCTTTTCTTGCCACCAGAACTTTCTCCATCAATTAAGAATCTGATGCCGTCACTAAACACATTCCTTAAATTCTAGCCATTTGTTGAGTGTTTTTTTTGTGTCTAATCCGCATATATATCACTATTGCCCTTGATTTTCTTGACTTTATATATCTTAAATGTCAACATATACATGTGTGATTTAGTTTACGAAGATTTTTCAATGCCGAGAACCTCGATCAGAGAGTAAAAAAGGCATAAGGTTCACAATGGTGTAAAATTAAAATGAAATATACTGGGCTAGGATTCGAGTTACAGGAACAAGGCCAAACCAACTACCCAAGAATGGAATCGTCGAGCGAAAACACTTGACAACCTCCTAGAAGCAACTTTTCTTGCCACCAGACCTTTCTCCATCAATTAGGAATCTGATGCCGTCTCTAAACACATTCCTTAAATTGTAGCCATTTGTTGAGTTTTTTTTTTTTTTGGTGTCTAATCCGCATATATATCACAATTGCCCTTGATTTTCTTGACTATATATCTCTTAAATGTCAACATATACACATCTGATTTAGTTTACGAAGATTTTTCATTGCCGAGAACCTCGATCAGAGAGTAAAAAAGGCGTAAGGTTCACAATGGTGTAAAATTAAAATGGGATATACCGGTCTAGGATTCGAGTTACAGGAAAAAGGGCCAAACCAACCACCCAAGAATGGAATCGTCGAGCGAAAACACTTGACAACCTCCTAGAAGCAGGTTTTCTTGCCACAATACCTTTCTCAATCAATTAGGAATATGATGCCGTCACTAAACATATTCCTTAAATTGTAACCAATTTTGTTGAGTGTTTTTTTTTGTGTCTAATCCGCATATATATCACCATTTCCCTTGATTTTCTTGATTGTATATCTCTTAAATGTCAACATATACACGTATTATTTAGTTTACGAAGATTTTTCAATGACGAGAACCTCGATCAGAGTGTAAAAAAGGCGTAAGGTTCAAAATGGTGTAAAATTAAAATGGGATATACCGGGCTAGGATTCGAGTTATAGGAACAAGGGCCAAACCAACCACCCAAGAATAGAATCATCGAGTGAAAACACTTGACAACCTCCAAGAAGCAGCTTTTCTTGCCACCAGAACTTTCTCCATCAATTAGGAATCTGATGCCGTCACTAAACACATTCCTTAAATCGTAGCCATTTGTTGAGTGTTCTTTTTTTTGTGTCTAATCCGCATATAAATCACCATTGCCCTTGATTTTCTTAATTGTATATCTCTTAAATGTCAACATATACACGTGTGATTTAGTTTACAAAGATTTTTCAACGCCGAGAACTTCGATCAGAGAGTAAAAAAGCCGTAAGGTTCACAATGGTGTAAAATTAAAATGGGATATACCGGGTTACGATTCGAGTTACAGGAACAAGGGCCAAACCAACCACCCAAGAATGGAATCGTTGAGCGAAAACACTTGACAACCTCCTAGAAGTAGCTTTTCTTGTCACCAGACCTTTCTCCATCAATTTGGAATCTGATGCCGTCACTAAACACATTCCTTAAATTGTAGCCATTTGTTGAGTGTTTTTTTTGGTGTCTAATCCGCATATATATCACCATTGCCCTTGATTTTCTTAGTTGTATATCTCTTAAATGTCAACATATACACGTGTGACTTAGTTTACGACGATTTTTCAATGCCGAGAACCTCGATCAGAGAGTAAAAAAGGTGTAAGGTTCACAATGGTGTAAAATTAAAATGGGACATACCGGGATAGGATTCGAGTTATAGGAATAATGGTAAAACCAACCACCCAAGAATGAAATCGTCGAGCGAAAACACTTGACAACCTCCTAGAAGCAGCCTTTCTTGCCACCAGACCTTTCTCCATCAATTAGGAATCTGATGCCGTCACTAAACACATTCCTTAAATTGTAGGCATTTGTTGAGTGTTTTTTTGTTGAGTGTTTTTTTTTTGGTGTCTAATCCGCATATATATCACCATCGCACTTGATTTTCTTGACTGTATATCTCTTAAATGTCAACATATACATGTGTGATTTAGTTTACGAAGATTTTTCAATGCCGATAACCTCGATCAGAGAGTAAAAAAGACGTAAGGTTCACAATAGTGTAAAATTAAAATGGGATATACCGGGCTAGTATTCGAGTTAGAGGAACAAGGGCCAAACCAACCACCTAAGAATGGAATCGTCGAGCGAAAACACTTGACAACCTCCTAGAAGCAGCTTTTCTTGCCACCAGACCTTTCTACATCAATTAGGAATCTGATGCCGTCACTAAACACATTCCTTAAATTGTAGCCATTTGTTGAGTGTTATTTTTTTGTGTCTAATCCGCATATATATCAACATTGCCCTTGGTTTTCTTGACTGTATATCTCTTAAATGTCAACATATACACGTGCGATTTAGTTTACGAAGATTTTTCAATGTCGAGAACCTCGATCAGAGAGTAAAAAAGGTGTAAGGTTCAAAATGGTGTAAAATTACAATGGGATATACTGGGCTAGGATTCGAGTTAAAGGAACAAGGGCCAAACCAACCACCCAAGAATGGAATCGTCGAGAGAAAACACTTGACAACCTCGTAGAAGAAGCTTTTCTTGCCACCAGACCTTTCTCCGGTAATTAGGAATCTGATGCCGTCACTAAACACATTCCTTAAATTGTAGCCATTTGTTGAGTGTTGTTTTTGTGTCTAATCCGCATATATATCACTATTGCCCTTTATTTTCTTGACTGTATATCTCTTAAATGTCAACATATAAACGTGTGATTTAGTTTACGAAGATTTTTAAATGCCGAGAACCTCGATCAGAGAGTAAAAAAGCCGTATGGTTCAGAATGGTGTAAAATTAAAACGGGGTCTACCGGGCTAAGATTCGAGTTACAGGAACAAGGGCCAAACCAACCACCCAAGAATGGAATCTACGAGCGAAAACACTTGACAACCTTCTAGACGCAGCTTTTCTTGCCACCAGATCTTTCTCCATCAATTAGGAATCTGATGCTGTCACTAAACACATTCCTTAAATTGTAGCCATTTTTGAGTGTTTTTTTGTGTCTAATCCGCATATATATCACCATTGCCCTTTATTTTCTTGATTGTATATCTCTTAAATGTCAACATATACACGTGTGATTTAGTTTATGAAGATTTTTCAATGCCGAGAACCACGATCAGAGAGTAAAAAAGGCGTAAGGTTCACAATGGTGTAAAATTAAAATGGGACATACCGGGCTAGGATTCGAGTTACAGGAATAAGGGCAAAACCAACCACCCAAGAACGGAATCGTCGAGCGAAAACACTTGACAACCTTCTAGAAGCAGCCTTTCTTGCCACCAGACCTTTCTCCATCAATTAGGAATCTGATGCCGTCACTAAACACATTCCTTAAATTGTAGGAATTTGTTGAGTGTTTTTTTGTTGAGTGTTTTTTTTGGTGTCTAATCCGCATATATATCACCATCGCCCTTGATTTTCTTGACTGTATATCTCTTAAATGTCAACATATACATGTGTGATTTAGTTTACCAAGATTTTTCAATGCCGATAACCTCGATCAGAGAGTAAAAAAGACGTAAGGTTCACAATGGTGTAAAATTAAAATGGGATATACCGGGCAAGGATTCGAGTTAGAGTAACAAGGGCCAAACCAACCACCAACGAATGGAATCGTCGAGCGAAAACACTTGACAACCTCCTAGAAGCAGCTTTTCTTGCCACCAGACCTTTCTCCATCAATTAGGAATCTGATGCCGTCACTAAACACATTCCTTAAATTGTAGCCATTTGTTGAGTTTTTTTTTTGTGTCTAATCCGCATATATATCACCATTGCCCTTGATTTTCTTAACTGTATATATATCTTAAATGTCAACAAATACACGTGTGATTTAGTTTACGAAGATTTTTCAATGCCGAGAACCTCGATCAGAGAGTCAAAAAGGCGTAAGGTTCACAATGGTGCAAAATTAAAATGGGATATACCGGGTTAGGATTCGAGTTAGAGTAACAAGGGCCAAACCAACCACCCAAGAATGGAATCGTTGAGCGAAAACACTTGACAACCTCCTAGAAGCAGCTTTTCTTGCCACCAGACCTTTCTCCATTAATTAGGAATCTGATGCCGTCACTAAACACATTACTTAAATTGTAGGCATTTGTTGAGTGTTTTTTTTGGTGTCTAATCCGCATATATATCACCATCGCCCTTGATTTTCTTGACTGTATATCTCTTAAATGTCAACATATACATGTGTGATTTAGTTTACGAAAATTTTTCAATGCCGATATCCTCGATCAGAGAGTAAAAAAGACGTAAGATTCACAATGGTGTAAAATTAAAATGGGATATACCGGGCTAGGATTCGAGTTAGAGGAACAAGGGCCAAACCAACCACCCAAGAATGGAATCGTGAGGCGAAAACACTTGACAACCTCCTAGAAGCAGCTTTTCTTGCCACCAGACCTTTCTCCATCAATTAGGAATCAGATGCCATCACTAAACACATTCCTTAAATTGTAGCCATTTGTTAAGTGTTTTTTTTTTGTGTCTAATCCGCATATATATCACCATTGCCCTTGATTTTCTTGACTGTATATATCTTAAATGTCAACATATACACGTGTGATTTAGTTTACGAAGATTTTTCAATGCCGAGAACCTCGATCAGAGAGTAAAAACGCTGTAAGGTTCACAATGGTGTAAAATTAAAATGGGATATACCGGGCTAGTATTCGAGTTACAGGAACAAGGGCCAAACCAACCACCCAAGAATGGAATTTTCGAGCGAAAACACTTGACAACCTCCTAGAAGCAGCTTTTCTTGCCACCAGACCTTTCTCCATCAATTAGGAATCTGATGCTGTCACTAAACACATTCCTTAAATTGTAGCCATTTTTGAGTGTTTTTTTGGGTCTAATCCGCATATATATCACCATTGCCCTTTATTTTCTTGACTGTATATCTCTTAAATGTCAACATATACACGTGTGATTTAGTTTATGAAGATTTTTCAATGCCGAGAACCACGATCAGAGAGTAAAAAAGGCGTAAGGTTCACAATGGTGTAAAATTAAAATGGGACATACCGGGCTAGGATTCGAGTTACAGGAATAAGGGCAAAACAAACCACCCAAGAATGGAATCGTCGAGCGAAAACACTTGACAACCTCCTAGAAGCAGCTTTTCTTACCACCAGACCTTTCTCCATCAATTAGGAATCTGATGCCGTCACTAAACACATTCCTTAAATTGTAGGCATTTGTTGAGTGTTTTTTTTTTGGTGTCTAATCCGCATATATATCACCATCGCCCTTGATTTTCTTGACTGTATATCTCTTAAATGTCAACATATACATGTGTGATTTAGTTTATGAAAATTTTTCAATGCCGATATCCTCGATCAGAGAGTAAAAAAGACGTAAGATTCACAATGGTGTAAAATTAAAATGGGATATACCGGGCTAGGATTCGAGTTAGAGGAACAAGGGCCAAACCAACCACCCAAGAATGGAATCGTGAGGCGAAAACACTTGACAACCTCCTAGAAGCAGCTTTTCTTGCCACCAGACCTTTCTCCATCAATTAGGAATCAGATGCCATCACTAAACACATTCCTTAAATTGTAGCCATTTGTTAAGTGTTTTTTTTTGTGTCTAATCCGCATATATATCACCATTGCCCTTGATTTTCTTGACTGTATATATCTTAAATGTCAACATATACACGTGTGATTTAGTTTACGAAGATTTTTCAATGCCGAGAACCTCGATCAGAGAGTAAAAACGGCGTAAGGTTCACAATGGTGTAAAATTAAAATGGGATATACCGGGCTAGTATTCGAGTTACAGGAACAAGGGCCAAACCAACCACCCAAGAATGGAATTTTCGAGCGAAAACACTTGACAACTTCCTAGAAGCAGCTTTTCTTGCCACCAGACCTTTCTCCATCAATTAGGAATCTGATGCTGTCACTAAACACATTCCTTAAATTGTAGCCATTTTTGAGTGTTTTTTTGTGTCTAATCCGCATATATATCACCATTGCCCTTTATTTTCTTGATTGTATATCTCTTAAATGTCAACATATACACGTGTGATTTAGTTTATGAAGATTTTTCAATGCCGAGAACCACGATCAGAGAGTAAAAAAGGCGTAAGGTTCACAATGGTGTAAAATTAAAATGGGACATACCGGGCTAGGATTCGAGTTACAGGAATAAGGGCAAAACCAACCACCCAAGAACGGAATCGTCGAGCGAAAACACTTGACAACCTCCTGGAAGCAGCCTTTCTTGCCACCAGACCTTTCTCCATCAATTAGGAATCTGATGCCGTTACTAAACACATTCCTTAAATTGTAGGAATTTGTTGAGTGTTTTTTTGTGTCTAATCCGCATATATATCACCATCGCCCTTGATTTTCTTGACTGTATATCTCTTAAATGTCAACATATACATGTGTGATTTAGTTTACCAAGATTTTTCAATGCCGATATCCTCGATCAGAGAGTAAAAAAGACGTAAGATTCACAATGGTGTAAAATTAAAATGGGATATACCGGGCTAGGATTCGAGTTAGAGGAACAAGGGCCAAACCAACCACCCAAGAATGGAATCGTGAGGCGAAAACACTTGACAACCTCCTAGAAGCAGCTTTTCTTGCCACCAGACCTTTCTCCATCAATTAGGAATCAGATGCCATCACTAAACACATTCCTTAAATTGTAGCCATTTGTTAAGTGTTTTTTTTTGTGTCTAATCCGCATATATATCACCATTGCCCTTGATTTTCTTGACTGTATATATCTTAAATGTCAACATATACACGTGTGATTTAGTTTACGAAGATTTTTCAATGCCGAGAACCTCGATCAGAGAGTAAAAACGCCGTAAGGTTCACAATGATGTAAAATTAAAATGGGATATACCGGGCTAGTATTCGAGTTACAGGAACAAGGGCCAAACCAACCACCCAAGAATGGAATTTTCGAGCGAAAACACTTGACAACCTCCTAGAAGCAGCTTTTCTTGCCACCAGACCTTTCTCCATCAATTAGGAATCTGATGCTGTCACTAAACACATTCCTTAAATTGTAGCCATTTTTGAGTGTTTTTTTGTGTCTAATCCGCATATATATCACCATTGCCCTTTATTTTCTTGACTGTATATCTCTTAAATGTCAACATATACACGTGTGATTTAGTTTATGAAGATTTTTCAATGCCGAGAACCACGATCAGAGAGTAAAAAAGGCGTAAGGTTCACAATGGTGTAAAATTAAAATGGGACATACCGGGCTAGGATTCGAGTTACAGGAATAAGGGCAAAACCAACCACCCAAGAACGGAATCGTCGAGCGAAAACACTTGACAACCTCCTAGAAGCAGCTTTTCTTACCACCAGACCTTTCTCCATCAATTAGGAATCTGATGCCGTCACTAAACACATTCCTTAAATTGTAGGCATTTGTTGAGTGTTTTTTTTTGGTGTCTAATCCGCATATATATCACCATCGCCCTTGATTTTCTTGACTGTATATCTCTTAAATGTCAACATATACATGTGTGATTTAGTTTACGAAAATTTTTCAGTGCCGATATCCTCGATCAGAGAGTAAAAAAGACGTAAGATTCACAATGGTGTAAAATTAAAATGGGATATACCGGGCTAGGATTCGAGTTAGAGGAACAAGGGCCAAACCAACCACCCAAGAATGGAATCGTGAGGCGAAAACACTTGACAACCTCCTAGAAGCAGCTTTTCTTGCCACCAGACCTTTCTCCATCAATTAGGAATCAGATGCCATCACTAAACACATTCCTTAAATTGTAGCCATTTGTTAAGTGTTTTTTTTTGTGTCTAATCCGCATATATATCACCATTGCCCTTGATTTTCTAGACTGTATATATCTTAAATGTCAACATATACACGTGTGATTTAGTTTACGAAGATTTTTCAATGCCGAGAACCTCGATCAGAGAGTAAAAACGGCGTAAGGTTCACAATGGTGTAAAATTAAAATGGGATATACCGGGCTAGTATTCGAGTTACAGGAACAAGGGCCAAACCAACCACCCAAGAATGGAATTTTCGAGCGAAAACACTTGACAACTTCCTAGAAGCAGCTTTTCTTGCCACCAGACCTTTCTCCATCAATTAGGAATCTGATGCTGTCACTAAACACATTCCTTAAATTGTAGCCATTTTTGAGTGTTTTTTTGTGTCTAATCCGCATATATATCACCATTGCCCTTTATTTTCTTGATTGTATATCTCTTAAATGTCAACATATACACGTGTGATTTAGTTTATGAAGATTTTTCAATGCCGAGAACCACGATCAGAGAGTAAAAAAGGCGTAAGGTTCACAATGGTGTAAAATTAAAATGGGACATACCGGGCTAGGATTCGAGTTACAGGAATAAGGGCAAAACCAACCACCCAAGAACGGAATCGTCGAGCGAAAACACTTGACAACCTCCTGGAAGCAGCCTTTCTTGCCACCAGACCTTTCTCCATCAATTAGGAATCTGATGCCGTCACTAAACACATTCCTTAAATTGTAGGAATTTGTTGAGTGTTTTTTTGTGTCTAATCCGCATATATATCACCATCGCCCTTGATTTTCTTGACTGTATATCTCTTAAATGTCAACATATACATGTGTGATTTAGTTTACCAAGATTTTTCAATGCCGATATCCTCGATCAGAGAGTAAAAAAGACGTAAGATTCACAATGGTGTAAAATTAAAATGGGATATACCGGGCTAGGATTCGAGTTAGAGGAACAAGGGCCAAACCAACCACCCAAGAATGGAATCGTGAGGCGAAAACACTTGACAACCTCCTAGAAGCAGCTTTTCTTGCCACCAGACCTTTCTCCATCAATTAGGAATCAGATGCCATCACTAAACACATTCCTTAAATTGTAGCCATTTGTTAAGTGTTTTTTTTTGTGTCTAATCCGCATATATATCACCATTGCCCTTGATTTTCTTGACTGTATATATCTTAAATGTCAACATATACACGTGTGATTTAGTTTACGAAGATTTTTCAATGCCGAGAACCTCGATCAGAGAGTAAAAACGGCGTAAGGTTCACAATGGTGTAAAATTAAAATGGGATATACCGGGCTAGTATTCGAGTTACAGGAACAAGGGCCAAACCAACCACCCAAGAATGGAATTTTCGAGCGAAAACACTTGACAACCTCCTAGAAGCAGCTTTTCTTGCCACCAGACCTTTCTCCATCAATTAGGAATCTGATGCTGTCACTAAACACATTCCTTAAATTGTAGCCATTTTTGAGTGTTTTTTTGTGTCTAATCCGCATATATATCACCATTGCCCTTTATTTTCTTGACTGTATATCTCTTAAATGTCAACATATACACGTGTGATTTAGTTTATGAAGATTTTTCAATGCCGAGAACCACGATCAGAGAGTAAAAAAGGCGTAAGGTTCACAATGGTGTAAAATTAAAATGGGACATACCGGGCTAGGATTCGAGTTACAGGAATAAGGGCAAAACAAATCACCCAAGAATGGAATCGTCGAGCGAAAACACTTGACAACCTCCTAGAAGCAGCTTTTCTTACCACTAGACCTTTCTCCATCAATTAGGAATCTGATGCCGTCACTAAACACATTCCTTAAATTGTAGGCATTTGTTGAGTGTTTTTTTTTGGTGTCTAATCCGCATATATATCACCATCGCCCTTGATTTTCTTGACTGTATATCTCTTAAATGTCAACATATACATGTGTGATTTAGTTTACGAAAATTTTTCAATGCCGATATCCTCGATCAGAGAGTAAAAAAGACGTAAGATTCACAATGGTGTAAAATTAAAATGGGATATACCGGGCTAGGATTCGAGTTAGAGGAACAAGGGCCAAACCAACCACCCAAGAATGGAATCGTGAGGCGAAAACACTTGACAACCTCCTAGAAGCAGCTTTTCTTGCCACCAGACCTTTCTCCATCAATTAGGAATCAAATGCCAGCACTAAACACATTCCTTAAATTGTAGCCATTTGTTAAGTGTTTTTTTTTTGTCTCTAATCCGCATATATATCACCATTGCCCTTGATTTTCTTGACTGTATATATCTTAAATGTCAACATATACACGTGTGATTTAGTTTACGAAGATTTTTCAATGCCGAGAACCTCGATCAGAGAGTAAAAACGGCGTAACGTTCACAATGGTGTAAAATTAAAATGGGATATACCGGGCTAGTATTCGAGTTACAGGAACAAGGGCCAAACCAACCACCCAAGAATGGAATTTTCGAGCGAAAACACTTGACAACCTCCTAGAAGCAGCTTTTTTCTTGCCACCAGACCTTTCTCCATCAATTAGGAATCTGATGCTGTCACTAAACACATTCCTTAAATTGTAGCCATTTGTTAAGTGTTTTTTTGGTGTCTAATCCGCATATATATCACAATTGCCCTTGATTTTCTTGACTGTATATATCTTAAATGTCAACATATACACGTGTGATTTAGTTTACGAAGATTTTTCAATGCCGAGAACCTCGATCAGAGAGTAAAAAAGGCGTAAGGTTCACAATGGTGTAAAATTAAAAAGGGATATACCGAGCTAGGATTTGAGTTACAGGAACAAGGGCGAAACCAACCACCCAAGAATGGAATCGTCGAGCGAAAACACTTGACAACCTCCTAGAAGCAGCTTTTCTTGCCACCGGACCTTTCTCCATCAATTAGGAATCTGATGCCGTCACTAAACACATTCCTTAAATTGTAGCCATTTGTTGAGTGTTTTTTTTTTGTTGTCTAATCCGCATATATATCACCATTGCCCTTGATTTTCTTGACTGTATATATCTCTTAAATGTCAACATATACACATGTGATTTAGTTTATGAATATTTTTCAATGCCGAGAACCTCGATTAGAGAGTAAAAAAGGCGTAAGGCTCATAACGGTGTAAAATTAACATGGGATATACCGGGCTAGTATTCGAGTTACAGGAACAAGGGACAAACCAACCAACCAAAAATGGAATCGTCGAGCGAAAACACTTAACAACCTCCTAGAAGCAGCTTTTCTTGCCACCGGACCTTTCTCCATCAATTAGGAATCTGTTGCCGTCACTAAACACAATCCCTAAATTGTAGCTATTTATTGAGTGTTTTTTTTTTGTGTCTAATCCGCATATATATCACCATTGCCCTTGATTTTATTGACTGTATATCTCTTAAATGTCAACATATACACGTGTGATTTAGTTTACGAAGATTTTTCAATGCCGACCACCTCGATCAAAGAGAAAAAAAGTCGTAAGGTTCATAATGGTGTAAAATTAAAATGGGACATATCGGGATAGGATTCGAGTTACAGGAACAAGGGCCCAACCAACCACCCAATAATGGAATCGTCGAGCGAAAACACTTGACAACCTCCTAAAAGCAGCTTTTCTTGCACCAGACCTTTCTCCATCTTTCTCCATCAATTAGGAATCTGTTTCCGTCACTAAACACATTCCTAAAATTGTAGCTATTTGTTGAGTGTTTTTTTTTTGTGTCTAATCCGCATATATATCACCATTGCCCTTGATTTTATTGACTGTATATCTCTTAAATGTCAACACATACACGTGTGATTTAGTTTATGAAGATTTTTCAATGCCGAGAACCTCGATCAGAGAGTAAAAAAGGCGTAAGGATCATAATGGTGTAAAATTAAAATCGAATATACCGGGCTAGGATTCGAGTTACAGGAACAGGGGCCAAACCAACCACCCAAGAATGGAATCGTCTAGCGAAAACACTTGACAACCTCCTAGAAGCAGCTTTTCTTGCCACCAAACCTTTCTCCGTCAATTAGGAATCTGATGCCGTCACAAACACATTCCTTTAATTATAGCCATTTGTTGAGTGTTTTTTTTGGTGTCTAATCCGCATATATTTCTCCATTTCTCTTGATTTTCTAGACTGTATATCTCTTAAATGTCAACATGTACACGTGTGATTTAGTTTACGAAGATTTTTCAATGCCAAGAACCTCGATCAGAGAGTAAAAAAGGCGTAAGGTTCACAATGGAGTAAAATTAAAATGGGATATACCGGGCTAGGATTTGAGTTACAGGAACAAGGGCCAAACCAACCACCCAAGAATGGAATCATCGAGCGAAAACACTTGACAACCTCCTAGAAGCAGTTTTTCTTGCCACCGGACCTTTCTCCATCAATTAGGAATCTGATGCCGTCACTAAACACATTCCTTAAATTGTACCCATTTGTTGAGTGTTTTTTTTTTGTCTAATCCGCATATATATCACCATTGCCCTTGATTTTTTGGACTGTATATCTCTTAAATGTCAACATGAACATGTGTGATTTAGTTTACAAAGATTTTTCAATGTCGAGAACCTCGATCAGAGATTAAAAAAGGTGTAAGGTTAACAATGGTGTAAAATTATAATGGGATATACCGGGCTAGGATTCGAGTTACATGAACAAGGGCCAAACCAACCACCCAAAAATGGAATCGTCGAGCGAAAACACTTGACAACCTCCCAGAAGCTGCTTTTCTTGCCACCAAACCTTTCTCCATCAATTAGGAATCTGATGCCGTCACTAAACACATTCTTTAAATTGTAGCCATTTGTTGAGTGTTTTTTTTGTGTCTAATCCGCATATATATCACCATTGCCCTTAATTTTCTTGACTGTATCTCTTAAATGTCAACATATACACATGTGATTTAGTTTATGAATATTTTTCAATGCCGAGAACCTCGATCAGAGAGTAAAAAAGGCGTAAGGCTCATAACGGTGTAAAATTAACATGGGATATACCGGGCTAGGATTCGAGTTACAGGAACAAGGGACAAACCAACCAACCAAAAATGGAATCGTCGAGCGAAAACACTTAACAACCTCCTAGAAGCTGCTTTTCTTGCCACCGGACCTTTCTCCATCAATTAGGAATCTGATGCCATCTCTAAACACGTTCCTAAAATTGTACCCATTTGTTGAGTGTTTTTTTTTGTGTCTAATCCGCATATATATCACCATTGCCCTTGATTTTATTGACTGTATATCTCTTAAATGTCAACATGTACACGTGTGATTTAGTTTACGAAGATTTTTCAATGCCAAGAACCTCGATCAGAGAGTAAAAAAGGCGTAAGGATCACAATGGTGTAAAATTAAAATCGAATATACCGGGCTAGGATTCGAGTTACAGGAACAGGGGCCAAACCAACCACCCAAGAATGGAATCGTCTAGCGAAAACACTTGACAACCTCCTAGAAGCAGCTTTTCTTGCCACCAAACCTTTCTCCGTCAATTAGGAATCTGATGCCGTCACAAACACATTCCTTTAATTATAGCGATTTGTTGAGTGTTTTTTTTTTGGTGTCTAATCCGCATATATTTCACCATTTCTCTTGATTTTTTGGACTGTATATCTCTTAAATGTAAACATGAACACGTGTGATTTAGTTTACAAAGATTTTTCAATGCCGAGAACCTCGATTAGAGATTAAAAAAGGCGTAAGGTTCACAATGGTGTAAAATTAAAATGGGATATACCGGGCTAGTATTCGAGTTACAGGAACAAGGGCCAAACCAACCACCCAAGAATGGAATTTTCGAGCGAAAACACTTGACAACCTCCTAGAAGCAGCTTTTCTTGCCACCAGACCTTTCTCCATCAATTAGGAATCTGATGCTGTCACTAAACACATTCCTTAAATTGTAGCCATTTGTTAAGTGTTTTTTTGGTGTCTAATCCGCATATATATCACAATTGCCCTTGATTTTCTTGACTGTATATATCTTAAATGTCAACATATACACGTGTGATTTAGTTTACGAAGATTTTTCAATGCCGAGAACCTCGATCAGAGAGTAAAAAAGGCGTAAGGTTCACAATGGTGTAAAATTAAAAAGGGATATACCGAGCTAGGATTTGAGTTACAGGAACAAGGGCGAAACCAACCACCCAAGAATGGAATCGTCGAGCGAAAACACTTGACAACCTCCTAGAAGCAGCTTTTCTTGCCACCGGACCTTTCTCCATCAATTAGGAATCTGATGCCGTCACTAAACACATTCCTTAAATTGTAGCCATTTGTTGAGTGTTTTTTTTTTGTTGTCTAATCCGCATATATATCAACATTGCCCTTGATTTTCTTGACTGTATATATCTCTTAAATGTCAACATATACACATGTGATTTAGTTTATGAATATTTTTCAATGCCGAGAACCTCGATTAGAGAGTAAAAAAGGCGTAAGGCTCATAACGGTGTAAAATTAACATGGGATATACTGGGCTAGTATTCGAGTTACAGGAACAAGGGACAAACCAACCAACCAAAAATGGAATCGTCGAGCGAAAACACTTAACAACCTCCTAGAAGCAGCTTTTCTTGCCACCGGACCTTTCTCCATCAATTAGGAATCTGTTGCCGTCACAAAACACAATCCCTAAATTGTAGCTATTTGTTGAGTGTTTTTTTTTGTGTCTAATCCGCATATATATCACCATTGCCCTTGATTTTATTGACTGTATATCTCTTAAATGTCAACATATACACGTGTGATTTAGTTTACGAAGATTTTTCAATGCCGACAACCTCGATCAAAGAGAAAAAAAGTCGTAAGGTTCATAATGGTGTAAAATTAAAATGGGACATATCGGGATAGGATTCGAGTTACAGGAACAAGGGCCCAACCAACCACCCAATAATGGAATCGTCGAGCGAAAACACTTGACAACCTCCTAAAAGCAGCTTTTCTTGCACCAGACCTTTCTCCATCTTTCTCCATCAATTAGGAATCTGTTTCCGTCACTAAACACATTCCTAAAATTGTAGCTATTTGTTGAGTGTTTTTTTTTTGTGTCTAATCCGCATATATATCACCATTGCCCTTGATTTTATTGACTGTATATCTCTTAAATGTCAACACATACACGTGTGATTTAGTTTATGAAGATTTTTCAATGCCGAGAACCTCGATCAGAGAGTAAAAAAGGCGTAAGGATCATAATGGTGTAAAATTAAAATCGAATATACCGGGCTAGGATTCGAGTTACAGGAACAGGGGCCAAACCAACCACCCAAGAATGGAATCGTCTAGCGAAAACACTTGACAACCTCCTAGAAGCAGCTTTTCTTGCCACCAAACCTTTCTCCGTCAATTAGGAATCTGATGCCGTCACAAACACATTCCTTTAATTATAGCCATTTGTTGAGTGTTTTTTTTGGTGTCTAATCCGCATATATTTCTCCATTTCTCTTGATTTTCTAGACTGTATATCTCTTAAATGTCAACATGTACACGTGTGATTTAGTTTACGAAGATTTTTCAATGCCAAGAACCTCGATCAGAGAGTAAAAAAGGCGTAAGGTTCACAATGGAGTAAAATTAAAATGGGATATACCGGGCTAGGATTTGAGTTACAGGAACAAGGGCCAAACCAACCACCCAAGAATGGAATCATCGAGCGAAAACACTTGACAACCTCCTAGAAGCAGCTTTTCTTGCCACCGGACCTTTCTCCATCAATTAGGAATCTGATGCCGTCACTAAACACATTCCTTAAATTGTACCCATTTGTTGAGTGTTTTTTTTTTTGTCTAATCCGCATATATATCACCATTGCCCTTGATTTTTTGGACTGTATATCTCTTAAATGTCAACATGAACATGTGTGATTTAGTTTACAAAGATTTTTCAATGTCGAGAACCTCGATCAGAGATTAAAAAAGGTGTAAGGTTAACAATGGTGTAAAATTATAATGGGATATACCGGGCTAGGATTCGAGTTACATGAACAAGGGCCAAACCAACCACCCAAAAATGGAATCGTCGAGCGAAAACACTTGACAACCTCCCAGAAGCTGCTTTTCTTGCCACCAAACCTTTCTCCATCAATTAGGAATCTGATGCCGTCACTAAACACATTCTTTAAATTGTAGCCATTTGTTGAGTGTTTTTTTTGTGTCTAATCCGCATATATATCACCATTGCCCTTAATTTTCTTGACTGTATCTCTTAAATGTCAACATATACACATGTGATTTAGTTTATGAATATTTTTCAATGCCGAGAACCTCGATCAGAGAGTAAAAAAGGCGTAAGGCTCATAACGGTGTAAAATTAACATGGGATATACCGGGCTAGGATTCGAGTTACAGGAACAAGGGACAAACCAACCAACCAAAAATGGAATCGTCGAGCGAAAACACTTAACAACCTCCTAGAAGCTGCTTTTCTTGCCACCGGACCTTTCTCCATCAATTAGGAATCTGATGCCATCTCTAAACACGTTCCTAAAATTGTACCCATTTGTTGAGTGTTTTTTTTTGTGTCTAATCCGCATATATATCACCATTGCCCTTGATTTTATTGACTGTATATCTCTTAAATGTCAACATGTACACGTGTGATTTAGTTTACGAAGATTTTTCAATGCCAAGAACCTCGATCAGAGAGTAAAAAAGGCGTAAGGATCACAATGGTGTAAAATTAAAATCGAATATACCGGGCTAGGATTCGAGTTACAGGAACAGGGGCCAAACCAACCACCCAAGAATGGAATCGTCTAGCGAAAACACTTGACAACCTCCTAGAAGCAGCTTTTCTTGCCACCAAACCTTTCTCCGTCAATTAGGAATCTGATGCCGTCACAAACACATTCCTTTAATTATAGCGATTTGTTGAGTGTTTTTTTTTTGGTGTCTAATCCGCATATATTTCACCATTTCTCTTGATTTTTTGGACTGTATATCTCTTAAATGTAAACATGAACACGTGTGATTTAGTTTACAAAGATTTTTCAATGCCGAGAACCTCGATTAGAGATTAAAAAAGGCGTAAGGTTCACAATGGTGTAAAATTAAAATGGGATATACCGGGCTAGTATTCGAGTTACAGGAACAAGGGCCAAACCAACCACCCAAGAATGGAATTTTCGAGCGAAAACACTTGACAACCTCCTAGAAGCAGCTTTTCTTGCCACCAGACCTTTCTCCATCAATTAGGAATCTGATGCTGTCACTAAACACATTCCTTAAATTGTAGCCATTTGTTAAGTGTTTTTTTGGTGTCTAATCCGCATATATATCACAATTGCCCTTGATTTTCTTGACTGTATATATCTTAAATGTCAACATATACACGTGTGATTTAGTTTACGAAGATTTTTCAATGCCGAGAACCTCGATCAGAGAGTAAAAAAGGCGTAAGGTTCACAATGGTGTAAAATTAAAAAGGGATATACCGAGCTAGGATTTGAGTTACAGGAACAAGGGCGAAACCAACCACCCAAGAATGGAATCGTCGAGCGAAAACACTTGACAACCTCCTAGAAGCAGCTTTTCTTGCCACCGGACCTTTCTCCATCAATTAGGAATCTGATGCCGTCACTAAACACATTCCTTAAATTGTAGCCATTTGTTGAGTGTTTTTTTTTTGTTGTCTAATCCGCATATATATCAACATTGCCCTTGATTTTCTTGACTGTATATATCTCTTAAATGTCAACATATACACATGTGATTTAGTTTATGAATATTTTTCAATGCCGAGAACCTCGATTAGAGAGTAAAAAAGGCGTAAGGCTCATAACGGTGTAAAATTAACATGGGATATACCGGGCTAGTATTCGAGTTACAGGAACAAGGGACAAACCAACCAACCAAAAATGGAATCGTCGAGCGAAAACACTTAACAACCTCCTAGAAGCAGCTTTTCTTGCCACCGGACCTTTCTCCATCAATTAGGAATCTGTTGCCGTCACTAAACACAATCCCTAAATTGTAGCTATTTGTTGAGTGTTTTTTTTTGTGTCTAATCCGCATATATATCACCATTGCCCTTGATTTTATTGACTGTATATCTCTTAAATGTCAACATATACACGTGTGATTTAGTTTACGAAGATTTTTCAATGCCGACAACCTCGATCAAAGAGAAAAAAAGTCGTAAGGTTCATAATGGTGTAAAATTAAAATGTGACATATCGGGATAGGATTCGAGTTACAGGAACAAGGGCCCAACCAACCACCCAATAATGGAATCGTCGAGCGAAAACACTTGACAACCTCCTAAAAGCAGCTTTTCTTGCACCAGACCTTTCTCCATCTTTCTCCATCAATTAGGAATCTGTTTCCGTCACTAAACACATTCCTAAAATTGTAGCTATTTGTTGAGTGTTTTTTTTTGTGTCTAATCCGCATATATATCACCATTGCCCTTGATTTTATTGACTGTATATCTCTTAAATGTCAACACATACACGTGTGATTTAGTTTATGAAGATTTTTCAATGCCGAGAACCTCGATCAGAGAGTAAAAAAGGCGTAAGGATCATAATGGTGTAAAATTAAAATCGAATATACCGGGCTAGGATTCGAGTTACAGGAACAGGGGCCAAACCAACCACCCAAGAATAGAATCGTCTAGCGAAAACACTTGACAACCTCCTAGAAGCAGCTTTTCTTGCCACCAAACCTTTCTCCGTCAATTAGGAATCTGATGCCGTCACAAACACATTCCTTTAATTATAGCCATTTGTTGAGTGTTTTTTTTGGTGTCTAATCCGCATATATTTCTCCATTTCTCTTGATTTTCTAGACTGTATATCTCTTAAATGTCAACATGTACACGTGTGATTTAGTTTACGAAGATTTTTCAATGCCAAGAACCTCGATCAGAGAGTAAAAAAGGCGTAAGGTTCACAATGGAGTAAAATTAAAATGGGATATACCGGGCTAGGATTTGAGTTACAGGAACAAGGGCCAAACCAACCACCCAAGAATGGAATCATCGAGCGAAAACACTTGACAACCTCCTAGAAGCAGCTTTTCTTGCCACCGGACCTTTCTCCATCAATTAGGAATCTGATGCCGTCACTAAACACATTCCTTAAATTGTACCCATTTGTTGAGTGTTTTTTTTTTTTTTGTCTAATCCGCATATATATCACCATTGCCCTTGATTTTTTGGACTGTATATCTCTTAAATGTCAACATGAACATGTGTGATTTAGTTTACAAAGATTTTTCAATGTCGAGAACCTCGATCAGAGATTAAAAAAGGTGTAAGGTTCACAATGGTGTAAAATTATAATGGGATATACCGGGCTAGGATTCGAGTTACATGAACAAGGGCCAAACCAACCACCCAAAAATGGAATCGTCGAGCGAAAACACTTGACAACCTCCCAGAAGCTGCTTTTCTTGCCACCAAACCTTTCTCCATCAATTAGGAATCTGATGCCGTCACTAAACACATTCTTTAAATTGTAGCCATTTGTTGAGTGTTTTTTTTGTGTCTAATCCGCATATATATCACCATTGCCCTTAATTTTCTTGACTGTATCTCTTAAATGTCAACATATACACATGTGATTTAGTTTATGAATATTTTTCAATGCCGAGAACCTCGATCAGAGAGTAAAAAAGGCGTAAGGCTCATAACGGTGTAAAATTAACATGGGATATACCGGGCTAGGATTCGAGTTACAGGAACAAGGGACAAACCAACCAACCAAAAATGGAATCGTCGAGCGAAAACACTTAACAACCTCCTAGAAGCTGCTTTTCTTGCCACCGGACCTTTCTCCATCAATTAGGAATCTGATGCCATCTCTAAACACGTTCCTAAAATTGTACCCATTTGTTGAGTGTTTTTTTTTGTGTCTAATCCGCATATATATCACCATTGCCCTTGATTTTATTGACTGTATATCTCTTAAATGTCAACATGTACACGTGTGATTTAGTTTACGAAGATTTTTCAATGCCAAGAACCTCGATCAGAGAGTAAAAAAGGCGTAAGGATCACAATGGTGTAAAATTAAAATCGAATATACCGGGCTAGGATTCGAGTTACAGGAACAGGGGCCAAACCAACCACCCAAGAATGGAATCGTCTAGCGAAAACACTTGACAACCTCCTAGAAGCAGCTTTTCTTGCCACCAAACCTTTCTCCGTCAATTAGGAATCTGATGCCGTCACAAACACATTCCTTTAATTATAGCCATTTGTTGAGTGTTTTTTTTTTGGTGTCTAATCCGCATATATTTCACCATTTCTCTTGATTTTTTGGACTGTATATCTCTTAAATGTAAACATGAACACGTGTGATTTAGTTTACAAAGATTTTTCAATGCCGAGAACCTCGATTAGAGATTAAAAAATGCGTAAGGTTCACAATGGTGTAAAATTATAATGGGATATACCGGGCTAGGATTCGAGTTACAGGAACAAGGGCCAAACCAACCACCCAAAAATGGAATCGTCGAGCGAAAACACTTGACAACCTCCTAGAAACAGCTTTTCTTGCCACCAAACCTTTCTCCGTCAGTTCGGAATCTAATGCCGTTACTAAACACATTCCTTAAATTATAGCCATTTGTTGAGTGTTTTTTTTTGTGTCTAATCCGCATATATTTCACCATTTCCCTTGATTTTCTGGACTGTATATCCCTTAAATGTCAACATGTACACGTGTGATTTATTTTACGAAGATTTTTCAATGCCGAGAACCTCGATCAGAGAGTAAAAAAGGCGTAAGGTTCACAATGGTGTAAAATTAAAAAGGGATATACCGAGCTAGGATTTGAGTTACAGGAACAAGGGCCAAACCAACCACCCAAGAATGGAATCGTCGAGCGAAAACACTTGACAACCTCCTAGAAGCAGCTTTTCTTGCCACCGGACCTTTCTCCATCAATTAGGAATCTGATGCCGTCACTAAACACATTCCTTAAATTGTAGCCATTTGTTGAGTGTTTTTTTTGTGTCTAATCCGCATATATATCACCATTGCCCTTAATTTTCTTGACTGTATCTCTTAAATGTCAACATATACACATGTGATTTAGTTTATGAATATTTTTCAATGCCGAGAACCTCGATCAGAGAGTAAAAAAGGCGTAAGGCTCATAACGGTGTAAAATTAACATGGGATATACCGGGCTAGGATTCGAGTTACAGGAATAAGGGACAAACCAACCAACCAAAAATGGAATCGTCGAGCGAAAACACTTAACAACCTCCTAGAAGCAGCTTTTCTTGCCACCGGACCTTTCTCCATCAATTAGGAATCTGATGCCATCACTAAACACGTTCCTAAAATTGTACCCATTTGTTGAGTGTTTTTTTTTGTGTCTAATCCGCATATATATCACCATTGCCTTGATTTTCTGGACTGTATATCTCTTAAATGTTAACATGAACATGTATGATTTAGTTTACAAAGATTTTTCAACGCCGAGAACCTCGATCAGAGAGTAAAAAAGGCGTAAGGATCATAATGGTGTAAAATTAAAATAGAATATACCGGGCTAAGATTCGAGTTACAGGAACAAGGGCCAAACCAACCACCCGAGAATGGAATCGTCCAGCGAAAACACTTGACAACCTCCTAGAAGCAGCTTTTTTTGCCACCAAACCTTTCTCCGTCAATTAGGAATCTGATGCCGTCACTAAACACATTCCTTAAATTATACCCATTTGCTGAGTGTTTTATTTTTGTGTCTAATCCGCATATATATCACCATTGCCATAGATTTTCTTGACTGTATATCTCTTAAATGTCAACATGTACACGTGTGATTTAGTTTACGAAGATTTTTCAATGCCGAGAACCTCCATCAGAGAGTAAAAAAGGGGTAAGGTTCACAATGGTGTAAAATTAAAAAGGGATATACCGGGCTAGGATTTGAGTTACAGGAACAAGGGCCAAACCAACCACCCAAGAATGGAATCGTTGAGCGAAAACACTTGACAACCTCCTAGAAGCTGCTTTTCTTGCCACCGGAACTTTCTCCATCAATTAGGAATCTGATGCCGTCACTAAACACATTCCTTAAATTGTAGCCATTTGTTGAGTGTTTTTTTTGTGTCTAATCCGCATATATATCACCATTGCCCTTGATTTTCTTGACAGTATATCTCTTAAATGTCAACATATACACATTTGATCTAGTTTAAGAAGATTTTTCAATGCCGAGAACCTCAATCATAGAGTAAAAAAGGCGTAAGGCTCATAGTGGTGTAAAATTATAATGGGATATACCGGGCAAGGATTCGAGTTACAGGAACAAGGGCCAAACCAACCACCCAAAAATGGAATCGTCGAGCGAAAACACTTGACAACCTCCTAGAAGCAGCTTTTCTTGCCACCAAACCTTTCTCCATCAATTAGGAATCTGATGCTGTCACTAAACACATTCCTTAAATTGTAGCCATTTGTTAAGTGTTTTTTTGTGTGTCTAAACACGTTCCTAAAATTATACCCATTTGTTGAGTGTTTTTTCTGCCTAATCCGCATATATATAACCATTGCCCTTGATTTTCTGGACTGTATATCTCTTAAATGTCAACATGAACACGTGTGATTTAGTTTACAAAGATTTTTCAACGCCGAGAACCTCGATCAGAGAGTAAAAAAGGCGTAAGGATCATAATGGTGTAAAATTAAAATAGAATATACCGGGCTAGGATTCGAGTTACAGGAACAAGGGCCAAACCAACCACCCAAGAATGGAATCGTCCAGCGAAAACACTTGACAACCTCCTAGAAGCAGCTTTTCTTGCCACCAAACCTTTCTCCGTCAATTAGGAATCTGATGCCGTCACTAACCACATTCCTTAAATTATAGGCATTTGTTGAGTGTTTTTTTTTTGGGTCTAATCCGCATATATTTCACCATTTCCCTTTATTTTCTGGACTGTATATCTCTTAAATGTCAACATGTACACGTGTGATTTATTTTACGAAGATTTTTCTATGCCGAGAACCTCGATCAGAGAGTAAAAAAGGCGTAAGGTTCATAATGGTGTAAAATTAAAATGGGATATACCGAGCTAGGATTTGAGTTACAGGAACAAGGGCCAAACCAACCACCCAAGAATGGAATCGTCGAGCGAAAACACTTGACAACCTCCTAGAAGCAGCTTTTCTTGCCACCGGAACTTTCTCCATCAATTAGGAATCTGATGCCGTCACTAAACACATTCCTTAAATTGTAGCCATTCGTTGAGTGTTTTTTTTTTGTATCTAATCCGCTTATATATCACCATTGCCCTTGATTTTCTTGACTGTATATCTCTTAAATGTCAAAATATACACATGTGATTTAGTTTAAGAAGATTTTTCAATGCCGAGAACCTCGATCAGAGAGTAAAAAAGGCGTAAGGCTCATAATGGTGTAAAATTAAAATGGGATATACCGGGCTAGGATTAGAGTTACAGGAACAAGGGACAAACCAACCATCCAAAAATGGAATAGTCGAGCGAAAACACTTAACAACCTCCTAGAAGCAGCTTTTCTTGCCACCGGACCTTTCTCCATCAATTAGGAATCTGATGCCATCACTAAACACGTTCCTAAAATTGTACCCATTTGTTGAGTGTTTTTTTTGTGTCTAATTCGCATATATATCACCATTGCCCTTTATTTTCTGGACTTTATATCTCTTAAATGTCAACATGAACACGTGTGATTTAGTTTACAAAGATTTTTCAATGCCGAGAACCTCGATCAGAGATTAAAAAAGGTATAAGGTTCACAATGGTGTAAAATTATAATTGGATATACCGGGCTAGGATTCGAGTTATAGGAACAAGGGCCAAACCAACCACCCAAGAATGGAATCGTCGAGCGAAAACACTTGACAACCTCCTAGAAGCAGCTTTTCTTGCCACCAAACCTTTCTCCATCAATTAGGAATCTGATGCCGTCACTAAACACATTCCTTAAATTGTAGCCATTTATCGAGTGTTTTAGCTTATATATCACCATTTCCCATGATTTTTTTGACTGTATATCTCTTAAATGTCAACATATACACGTGTGATTTAGCTTACCAAGATTTTTCAATGCATAGAACCTCGACCAGAGAGTAAAAAAGGCGTAAGGTTCACAATGGTGTAAAATTGAAATGGGATATACCGGGATAGGATTCGAGTTACAGGAACAAGGGCCAAACCAACCACCCAAGAATGGAATCGTCGAGCCAAAACACTTGACACCCTCTAAGAAGCCGCTTTTCTTTCCACCAGACCTTTCTCCATCAATTAGGAATCTGATGCCGTCCCTAAACACATTCCTTAAATTGTAGCCATTTGTTGACTGTTTTTTTTGGTGCCTAATCTGCATATATATCACCATTGCCCTTGATTTTCTTGACTGTATATCTCTTAAATGTCAACATATACATGTATGATTTAGTTTACGAAGATCTTTCAATGCCGAGATCCTCGATCAGAGAGTAAAAAAGGCATAAGGTTCACAATGGTGTAAAATTAAAATGGGATATACCGGGCTGGGATTCCAGTTACAGGAACAAGTGCCAAACCAACCACCCAAGAATGGAATCGTCGAGCGAAAACACTTGACAACCTCCTAGAAGCAGCTTTTCTTACCACCAGACCTTTCTCCATCAATTAGGAATCTGATCCCATCAGTAAACACATTCCTTAAATTGTAGCCATTTGTTGAGTGTTTTTTTTTTCTAATCTGCATATATATCACCATTTCCCTTGATTTTTTTGACTGTATATCTCTTAAATGTCAACATATACACGTGTGATTTAGTTTACGAAGATTTTTCAATGCCGAGAACCTCGATCAGAGAGTGAAAAAGGTGTAAGGTTCACAATGGTGTAAAATTAAAATGGGATATACCGGGCTAGGATTCGAGTTACAGGAACAAGGGCCAAACCAACCACCCAAGAATGGAATCGTCGAGCAAAACACTTGACAATCTTCTAGAAGCAGCTTTTCTTGCCACCAAACCTTTCTCCATCAATTAGAATCTGATGCCGTCACTAAACACATTCCTTAAATTGTAGCCATTTGTTGAGCGTTTTTTTTTTGTGTCTAATCCCCATATATATCACCACTGCCCTTGATTTTCTTGACTGTATATCTCTTAAATGTCAACATATACACGTGTGATTTTGTTTACGAAAATTTTTCAATGCCGAGAACCTTGATCAGAGAGTAAAAAAGGCGTAAGGTTCACAATTGTGTAAAATTAAAATGGGATATACCAGGCCAGGATTCGAGTTACAGGAACAAGGGCCAAACTAACCACACAAGAATGGAATCGTCGAGCAAAAACACTTGACAACCTCATAGAAGCAACTTTTCTTGCCACCAAACCTTTCTCCATCAATTAGGAATCTGATGCCGTCACTAAACATATTCCTTAAAATGTAGCCATTGGTTGAGTGTTTTTTTTTTGGTGTTTAATCCGCATATATATCACCATTACCCTTGATTTTCTTGACTGTATATCTCTTAAATGTCAACATATACACGTGTGATTTAGTTTACGAAGATTTTTCAATGCCGACAACCTCGATCAGAAGGTTCACAATGGTGATAAATTAAAATGGGATATACCGGGCTAGGATTCGAGTTACCGGAACAAGGGCTAAACCAACCACCCAAGAATGGAATCATCGAGCGAAAACACTTGACAAACTCCTAGAAGCAGCTTTTTTTGCCACCAGACCTTTCTCCATCAATTAGGAATCTGATGCCGTCATTAACACATTCCTTAAATTGTAGCCATTTGTTGAGTGTTTTTTTTTGTGTCTATTCCGCATATATATCACCATTGCTCAAGATTTTCTTAACTGTGTATATTTAAATGTCAACATATACACGTGTGATTTAGTTTATGAAAGTTTTTCAATGCCAAGAAACTCGATCAGAGAGTAAAAAAGGCGTAAGATTCACAATGGTGTAAAATTAAAATGGCATATACCGGGTTAGGATTCGAGTTATAGGAACAAGGGCCAAACCAACCACCCAAGAATGGAATCATCGAGCGAAAACATTTGACAACCTCCTAGAAGCAGCTTTTGTTACACCAAACCTTTATCCATCAATTAGGAATCTGATGCTATCACTAAACACATTCCTTAAATTGTAGCCATTTATTGGCTGTTTTTTTTTGTGTCTAATCCGCATATATATCACCATTGCCCATGATTTTCTTGAGTATATATCTCTTAAATGTAAACATATACACGTGTGATTTTGTTTACGAATATTTTTCAATGCCGAGAACCTCGACCAGAGAGTAAAAAAGGCGTAAGGTTCACAAAGGTGTAAAATTAAAATGGGATATACGGGGCTAGGATTCGAGTTACATGAACAAGGGCCAAACCAACCACCCAAGAATGGAATCATCGAGCGAAAACACTTGACAACCTCCTAGAAGCAGTTTTTCTTGCCACCGGACGTTTCTCCATCAATTAGAAATCTGATGCCATCACTAAACACATTCCTTAAATTGTAGCCATTTGTTGAGTGTTTTTTTTTTGTGTCTAATCCGCATATATATCACCATTGCCCTTGATTTTCTTGACTGTATATCTCTTAAATGTCAACATATACACGTGTGATTTAGTTTACGAAGATTTTTCAATGCCGAGAACCTCGATTAGAGAGTAAAAAAAGCGTAAGGTTCACAATGGTGTAAAATTAAAATGGGATATACCGAGCTAGGATTCGAGTTACAGGAACAAGGGCTAAACCAACCACCCAAGAATGGAATCATCGAGCGAAAACACTTGACAAACCCCTAGAAGCAGCTTTTCTTGCCACCAGACCTTTCTCCATCAATTAGGAATCTGATGTCGTCATTAACACATTCATTAAATTGTAGCCATTTGTTGAGTGTTTTTTTTTATGTCTATTCCCCATATATATCACCGTTGCCCTTGATTTTCTTGACTGTATATCTCTTAAATGTCAACATATACACGTGTGATTTAGTTTACGAATATTTTTCAATGCCGAGAACCTCGATCAGAGAGTAAAAAAGGCATAAGGTTCACAATGGTGTAAAATTAAAATGGGATATACCGGGCTAGGATTCGAGTTACAGGTACAAGGGCCAAACCAACCACCCAAGAATGGAATCGTCGAGCGAAAACACTTGACAACTTGCTTGAAACCGCTTTTCTTGCCACCAGACCTATATCCATCAATTAGGAATCCGATGCGTCACTAAACACATTTCTTAAATTGTAGTCATTTGTTGAGTGTTTTTTTTTTTTGTGTTTAATCCGCATATATATCACCATTACCCTTGATTTTCTTGACTGTATATCTCTTAAATGTCAACATATACACGTGTGATTTAGTTTACGATGATTTTTCAATGCCGAGAACCTCGATCAGAGAGTAAAAAAGGCGTAAGGTTCACAATGGTGTAAAATTAAAATGGGATATACCGGGCTAGGATTTGAGTTACAGGAACAAGGGCCAAACAAACCACCCAAGAATGGAATAGTCAGGCGAAAACAGTTGACAACCTCCTAGAAGCAGGCTTTCTTGCCACCAGACCTTTCTCCATCAATTAGGAATCTGATCCCGTCACTAAACACATTCCTTAAATTGTAGCCATTTGTTGAGAGTTTTTTTTTGTGTCTAATCCGAATATATATCACCATTGCCCTTAATTTTTTTGACTGTATATCTCTTAAATGTCAACATATACACTTGTGATTTAGTTTACGAAGATTTTTCAAAGCCGAGAACCTCGATCAGAGAGTAAAAAAGGCGTAAGGTTCACAATGGTGTAAAATTAAAATGGGATATACGGGGCTAGGATTCGAGTTACAGGAACAAGGGCCAAACCAACCACCCAAGAATGGAATCGTCGAGCGAAAATACTTGACAGCCTCCTAGAAGCAGCTTTTCTTGCCACCAGACCTTTCTCCATCAATTAGGAATCTGATGACGTCACTAAACACATTCCTTAAATTGTAGCCATTTTTTGAGTGTTTTTTTTTCTGGTGTACAATCCGCATTTATATCACCATTTCTCTTGATTTTCTTGATTGTATATCTCTTAAATGTCAACATATACACGTGTGATTTAGTTTATGAAGATTTTTCAATGTCGAGAACCTCGATCAGAGAGTAAAAAAGGTGTAAGGTTCACAATGGTGTAAAATTAAAATGGGATATACGGGGCTAGGATTCTTGTTACAGGAACAAGGGCCAAACCAACCACCCAAGAATGGAATCGTCGAGCGAAAACACTTGACAACCTCCTAGAACCAGCTTTTCTTGCCACCAGACCTTTCTCCATCAATTAGGAATCTGATGCCATCACTAAACACATTCCTTAAATTGTAGCCATTTGTTGAGTGTTTTTTTTTTGGTGTCTAATCCGCATTTATATTATCATTTCCCTTGATTTTCTTGACTGTATATCTCTTAAATGTCAACATATACACGTGTGATTTAGTTTACGAATATTTTTCAATGCCGAGAACCTCGATCAGAGAGTAAAAAAGGCATAAGATTCACAATGCTTTAAAATTAAAATGGGATATACCGGGCTAGGATTCGAGTTACAGGAACAAGGGCCAAACCAACCACCCAAGAATGGAATCATCCAGCGAAAACACTTGACAAACTCCAAGAAGCAGATTTTCTTGCCACCCGACCCTTCTCTTTCAATTTGAAATCTGATGTCGTCACTAAACACATTCCTTAAATTGTAGCCATTTGTTAAGGGTTTTTTTTGGTGTCTAATCCGCATATATATCACCATTGCCCTTGATTTTCTTGACTGTATATCTCTTAAATGTGAACATATACACGTGTGATTTAGTTTACGAAAATTTTTCAATGCCGAGATACTCGATCAAAGAGTAAACAAGGCGTAAGGTTCACAATGGTGTAAAATTAAAATGGGATATACCGGGATAGGATTCGAGTAACAGGAACAAGGGTCAAACCAGCCACCCAAGAATGGAATCGTCGAGCGAAAACACTTGCCAACCTCCCAGAAGCAGCTTTTCTAGCCACCAGACCTTTCTCTTTCAATTAGGAATCTGATGTCGTCACTAAACACATTCCTTAAATTATAGCCATTTATTGATTGTTTTTTTTGGTGTCTAATCCGCATATATATCACCATTGCCCTTGATTTTCTTGACTGTATATCTCTTAAATGTCAACATATATACGTGTGATTTAGTTTACGAAGATTTTTCAATGCCGGGAACCTCGATCAGAGAGTAAAAAAGGCGTAAGGTTCACAATAGTGTAACATTAAAATGGTATATTCCAGGCTTGGATTCGAGTTAAAGGAACAAGGACCAAACCAACCACCCAAGAATGGAATCGTCGAGCAAAAACACTTAACAACCTCCTAGAAGCAGCTTTTCTTGCCACAAGACCATTCTCCGTCAATTAGGAATCTGATGCCGTCACTAAACACATTCCTTAAATTGTAGCCATTTGTTGAGTGTTTTTTTTTCTGGGTGTCTAATCCGCAAATATATCCCCATTGCCCTTAATTTTCTTGACTGTATATCTCTTAAATGTCAACATATACACTTGTGATTTAGTTTACGAAGATTTTTCAATGCCGAGAACCTCGATCAGTGAGTAAAAAAGGCGTAAGGTTCACAATGGTGTAAAATTAAAATGGGATATACCGGGCTAGGATTCGAGTTACAGGAACAAGGGCCAACCCAACCACGCAAGAATGGAATCGTCGAGCGAAAACACTTGACAACCTCCTAGAGGCAGCTTTTCTTGCCACCAGACCTTTCTCCATTAATTAGGAATCTGATGCCGTCACTAAACACATTACTCAAATTGTAGCCATTTGTTGAGTGTTTTTTTTTGTGTCTAATCCTCAAATATATCACCATTGCCCTTGATTTTCTTGACTGTATATCTCTTAAATGTCAACATATACACGTGTGATTTAGTTTACAAAGATTTTTCAATGTCGAGAACCTCGATCTGAGAGTAAAAAAGGCCTAAGGTTCACAATGTTGTAAAATTAAAATGGGATATACCGGGCTAGGATTCGAGTTACAGAAACAAGGGCCAAACCAACCACCCAAGAATGGAATCATCGAGCGAAAACACTTGACAACCTCCTGGAAGCAGCTTTCCTTACCACCAGACCTTTCTCCATCATTTAGGAATCTGATGCCGTCACTAAACACATTCCTTAAATTGTAGCCATTTGTTGAGTGTTTTTTTTGTCTAATCCGCATATATATCACCATTGCCCTTGATTTTCTTGACTGTATATCTCTTAAATGTCAACATATACACGTGTGATTTAGTTTACGAAAAATTTTCAATGCCGAGAAACTCGATCAGAGAGTAAACAAGGCGTAAGGTTCACAATGGTGTAAAATTAAAATGGGATATACCCGGCTAGGATTCGAGTTACAGGAACAAGGGTCAAACCAGCCACCCAAGAACGGAATCGTCAAGCGAAAACACTTGACAACCTCCTAGAAGAAGCTTTTCTTCCCAATAGACCTTTCTCCATCAATTAGGAATCTGATGCCGTCACTAAACACATTCCTTAAATTGTAGTCATTTGTTGAGTGTTTTTTTTTGGTGTCTAATCCGCATATATATCACCATTGCCCTTGATTTTCTTGACTGTATATCTCTTAAATATCAACATATACACGTGTGATTTAGTTTACGAAGATATTTCAATGCCGAGAACCTCGATCAGAGAGTAAAAAAGGTGTAAGGTTTACAATGGTGTAAAATTAAAATGGGATATGCCTGGCTAGGATTCGAGTTACAGAAACAAGGGCCAAACCAACCACCCAAGAATGGAATCGTCGACCGAAAACACTTGACAACCTCCAAGAAGCAGCTCTTCTTGCCACCAGACCTTTCTCCATCAATTAGGAATCCGATGCCGTCACTAAACACATTCCTTAAATTGTAGCCATTTGTTGAGTGTTTTTTTTGTGTCTAATCCGCATATATATCAACATTGCCCTTGATTTTCTTGACTGTATATCTCTTAAATTTCAACATATACACGTGTGATTTAGTTTACGAAAATTTTTTAATGCCGAGAAACTCAATCAGAGAGTAAAAAAGGCGTAAGGTTCACAATGGTGGAAAATTAAAATGGGATATACCGGTCTAGGATTCGAGTTACTGGAACAAGGGCCAAACCAGCCACCCAAGAATGGAATCGTCGAGCGAAAACACTTGGCAACCTCCAAGAAGCAGCTTTTCTTGCCACCAGACCTTTCTCTTTCAATTAGGAATCTGATGTCGTCACTAAACACATTCCTTAAATTGTAGCCATTTGTTGATTGTTTTTTTTTCTGTCTAATCCGCATATATATCACCATTGCCCTTGATTTTCTTGACTGTATATCTCTTAAATGTCAACATATATACATGTGTGATTTAGTTTACGAAGATTTTTCAATGCCGAGAAACTCGATCAGAGAGTAAAAAAGGCGTAAGGTTCACAATGGTGTAAAATTCAAATGGGATACACCGGGCTAGGATTCGAGTTACAGGAACAAGGGCCAAACCAACCACCCAAGAATGGAATCGTCAAGCGAAAACACTTCACAACCTCCTAGAAACAACTTTTCTTGCCACCAGACCTTTCTCCATCAATTAGGAATCTGATGCCGTCACTAAACACATTCCAAAAATTGTAGCCATTAGTTGAGTGTTTTTTTTTTGGTGTCTAATCCGCATATATATCACTATTGCCCATAATTTTCTTGATTGTATATCTCTTAAATGTCAACATATACACGTGTGATTTAGTTTACGAAGATTTTATAATGCCGAGAAACTCGATCAGAGAGTAAAAAAGGCATAAGGTTCATAATGGTGTAAAATAAAATGGGATATACCGGGCTACGATTCGAGTTACAGGAACAAGGGCCAAACCAACCACCCAAGAATGGAATCGTCGACCGAAAACACTTGACAACCTCCTAGAGGCAGCTTTTCTTGCCACCAGACCTTTCTCCATCAATTAGGAATCTGATGCCGTCACTAAACACATTCCTAAAATTGTAGCCATTTGTTTAGTGTTTTTTTAGCTGTATAATCCGCATATATATCACCATTGCCCATGATTTTCTTGACTGTATATCTCTTAAATGTCAACATATAAACGTGTGATTTAGTTTACGAAGTTTTTTTAATGCCGAGAAACTCGATCAGAGAGTAAAAAAGGCGTAAGGTTCACAATGGTCTAAAATTAAAATGGGATATACCGGGCTAGGATTCGAGTTACAGGAACAAGGGCCAAACCAACAACCCAAGAATGGAATCATCGTGCGAAAACACTTGACAACCTCCTAGAGGCAGCTTTTCTTGCCACCAGACCTTTCTCCATCAATTAGGAATCTGATGCCATCACTAAACACATTCCTTTAATTGTAGCCATTTGTTGAGTGTTTTTTTGGTGTCTAATCCGCATATATATCACCATTGCCCATGATTTTCTTGACTGTATATCTCTTAAATGTCAACATATACACGTGTGATTTAGTTTAAGAAGATTTTTTAATGCCGATAAACTCGATCAGAGAGTAAAAAAGGCGTAAGGTTCACAATGGTGTAAAATTAAAATGGGATATACCGGGCTAGGATTCGAGTTACAGGAACAAGGGCCAAACCAACCACCCAAGAATGGAATCGTCGAGCGAAAACACTTGACAACCTCCAAGAGGCAGCTTTTCTTGCCACCAGACCTTTCTCCATCAATTAGGAATCTGATGACGTCACTAAACACATTATTTAAATTGTAGTCATTTGTTGAGTGTTTTTTTTTGTGTCTAATCCGCATATATATCACCATTGCCCTTGATTTTCTTGACTGTATATCTCTTAAATGTCAATATATACATGTGTGATTTAGTTTACAAAGATTTTTCAATGCCGAGAAGCTCGATCTGAGAGTAAAAAAGGCCTAAGGTTCACAATGGTGTAAAATTAAAATGGGATATACCGGGCTAGGATTCGAGTTATAGAAACAAGGGTCAAACCAGCCACCCAAGAATGGAATCATTGAGCGAAAACACTTGACAATGTCCTAGAAGTAGCTTTTCTTACCACCAGACATTTCTCCATTATTTAGGAATCTGATGCCGTCACTAAACACATTCCTTATATTGTAGCCTTTTGTTGAGTGTTTTTTTGTCTAATCCGCATATATATCACTATTGCCCTTGATTTTCTTGACTGTATATCTCTTAAATGTCAACATATACACGTGTGATTTAGTTTACGAATATTTTTCAATGCCGAGAACCTCGATCAGAGGGTAAAAAAGGCGTAAGGTTCAAAATGGTGTAAACTTAAAATGGGATATACAGGGCTAGGATTCGATTTACAGGAACAAGGGACAAACCAACCAACCAAGAATGGAATCGTCGAGCGAAAACACTTGACAATGTCCTAGAAGCAGCTTTTCTTGCCACCAGACCTTTCTCCATCAATTAGGAATCCGATGCCGTCACTAAACACATTCCTTAAATTGAAGCCATTTGTTGAGTGTTTTTTTGGTGTCTAATCCACATATATATCACCATTGCCCTTGATTTTCTTGACTGTATATATCTTAAATGTCAACATATACATGTGTGATTTAGTTTACGAAAAATTTTCAATGCCGAGAAACTCGATCAGAGAGTAAAAAAGGCGTAAGGTTCACAATAGTGGAAAATTAAAATGGGATATACCGGGCTAGGATTCGAGTTACAGGAACAAGGGTCAAACCAGCCACCCAAGAATGGAATCGTCGAGCGAAAACACTTGACAACCTCCTAGAAGCAGCTTTTCTTGCCACCAGACCTTTCTCCATCAATTAGGAATCTGATGCCGTCACTATACACATTCCTTAAATTGTAGCCATTTGTTGAGTGTTTTTTTTTTGTGTCTAATCCGCATATATATCACCATTGCCCTTGATTTTCTTGACTGTATATCTCTTTAATGTCAACATATACACGTGTGATTTAGTTTACGAAGATGTTTTAATGCCGAGAAACTCGATCCGAGAGTAAAAAAGGCCTAAGGTTCACAATGGAGTAAAATTAAAATGGGATATACCGGGCTAGGATTCGAGTTACAGGAACAAGGGCCAAACCAACCACCCAAGAATTGAATCGTCGAGCGAAAACACTTGAGAACCTCCTAGAAGCAGCTTTTCTTGCCACCAGATCTTTCTCCATCAATTAGGAATCCTATGCCATCACTAAACACATTCCTTAAATTGTAGTCATTTGCTGAGTGTTTTTTTTTGTGGCTAATCCGCATAAATATCACCATCCCCCTTGATATTCTTGACTGTATATCTCTTAAATGTCAACATATACACGTTTGATTTAGTTTACGAAAAAATTTCAATGCCGAGAAACTCGATCAGAGAGTAAAAAAGGCGTAAGGTTCACAATGGTGTAAAATTAAAATGTGATATACCGGGTTAGGACTCGAGTTACAGGAACAAGGGTCAAACCAGCCACCCAAGAATGGAATCATTGAGCGAAAACACTTGACAACCGCCTAGAAGCAGCTTTTCTTGCCACCAGACCTTTCTCCATCAATTAGGAATCTGATGCGTCACTAAACACATTACTTACATTGTAGACATTTGTTGAGTGTTTTTTTGGTGTCTAATCCGCATATATATCACCATTGCCCTTGATTTTCTTGAATGTATATCTCTTAAATGTTAACATATACACGTGTGATTTAGTTTACGAAGATTTTTCAATGCCGAGAACCTCGATCTGAGAGTAAAAAAGGCCTAAGGTTCACAATGGTGTAAAATTAAAATGGGATATACTGGGCTAGGATTCGAGTTACAAAAACAAGGGTCAAACCAACCACCCAAGAATGGAATCGTCGAGCGAAAACACTTGACAACCTCCTAGAAGCAGCTTTTCTTGCTACCAAACCTTTCTCCATCATTTAGGAATCTGATGCCCTCACTAAACACATTCCTTAAATTGTAGCCATTTCTTGAGTGTTTTTTTTGGGTGTCTAATCCGCATATATATCACCATTGCCCTTGATTTTCTTGACTGTATATCTCTTAAATGTCAACATGTACACTTGTGATTTAGTTTACGAAGATTTTTCAATGCCGAGAACCTCGATCAGTGAGTAAAAAAGGCGTAAGGTTCACAATGGTGTAAAATTAAAATGGGATACACCGGGCAAGGATTCGAGTTACAGGAACAAGGGCCAAACCAACCACCCAAGAATGGAATCGTCGAGCGAAAACACTTCACAACCTCCTAGAAACAGTTTTTCTTGCCACCTGACCATTCTCCATCAATTAGGAATCTGATGCCGTCACTAAACACATTCCTAAAATTGTAGCCATTTGTTGAGTTTTTTTTTTGTGTCTAATCCGCATATATATCACCATTGCCCATGATTTTCTTGACTGTATATCTCTTAAATGTCAACATATACACGTGTGATTTAGTTTACGAAGATTTTTTAATGCCGATGAACTTGATTAGAGAGTAAAAAAGGCGTAAGGTTCACAATGGTCTAAAATTAAAATGGGATATACCGGGTAAGGATTCGAGTTACAGGAAAAAGGGCCAAACCAACCACCCAAGAATGGAATCATCGAGCGAAAACACTTGACAACCTCCTAGAAGCAGCTTTTCTTGCCACCAGACCTTTCTCGATCATTTAGGAATCTGATGCCGTCACTAAACACATTCCTTAAATTGTAGCCATTTGTTGAGTGTTTTTTTTTGTCTAATCCGCATATAAATCACTATTGCCCTTGATTTTCTTGACTGTATATCTCTTAAATGTCAACATATACACGTGTGATTTTGTTTACGGATATTTTTCAATGCCGAGAACCTCGATCATAGAGTAAAAAAGGCGTAAGGTTCAAAATGGTGTAAAATTAAAATGGGATATACCGGGCTAGGATTCGATTTACAGGAACAAGTGACAAACCAACCACCCAAGAATGGAATCGTCAAGCGAAAACACTTTACAAACTCCTAGAAGCAGCTTTTCTTGCCACCAGACCTTTCCCCATCAATTAGGAATCTAATGCGTCACTAAACACATTACTTACATTATAGCCATTTGTTGAGTGTTTTTTTGGTGTCTAATCCACATATATATCACCATTGCCCTTGATTTTCTTGAATGTATATCTCTTAAATGTCAACATATACACGTGTGATTTAGTTTACGAAGATTTTTCAATGCCGAGAACCTCGATCTGAGTGTAAAAAAGGCCTAAGGTTCACAATGGTGTAAAATTAAAATGGGATATACCGGGTTAGGATTCGAGTTACAGGAACACGGGTCAAACCAGCCACCCAAGAATGGAATCATCGAGCGAAAACACTTGACAACCTCCTAGAAGCAGCTTTTCTTGCTACCAGACCTTTCTCCATCAATTAGGAATCTGATGCGTCACTAAACACATTACTTAAATTGTAGCCATTTGTTGAGTGTTTTTTTTGGTGTCTAATCCGCATATATATCACCATTGCCTTTGATTTTCTTGACTGTATATATCTCTTAAATGTCAACATATACACGTGTGATTTAGTTTACGAAGATTTTTCAATGCCGAGAACCTCGATCTGAGAGTAAAAAAGGCCTAAGGTTCACAATGGTGTAAAATTAAAATGGGATATACCGGGCTAGGATTCGAGTTACAGAAACAATGGCCAAACCAACCACCCAAGAATGGCTTCGTCGAGCGAAAACACTTGACAACCTCCTAGAAGCAGCTTTTCTTTCCACCAGACCTTTCTCCATCAATTAGGAATCTGATGCCGTCACTAAACACATTCCTAAAATTGTAGCCATTTGTTGAGTGTTTTTTTAGGTGTATAATCCGCATATATATCACCATTGCCCATGATTTTCTTGACTGTATATCTCTTAAATGTCAACATATAAACGTGTGATTTAGTTTACGAAGTTTTTTTATGCCGAGAAACTCGATCAGAGAGTAAAAAAGGCGTATGGTTCACAATGGTCTAAAATTAAAATGGGATATACCGGGCTAAGATTCGAGTTACAGGAACAAGGGCCAAACCAACCACCCAAGAATGGAATCATCGTGCGAAAACACTTGACAACCTCCTAGAGGCAGCTTTTCTTGCCACCAGACCTTTCTCCATCAATTAGGAATCTGATGCCGTCACTAAACACATTACTTAAATTGTGGCCATTTGTTGAGTGTTTTTTTTGGTGTCTAATCCGCATATATATCACCATTGCCTTGATTTTCTTGACTGTATATCTCTTAAATGTCAACATATACACGCGTGATTTAGTTTACGAATATTTTTCAATGTCGAGAACCTCGATCTGAGAGTAAAGAAGGCCTAAGGTTCACAATGGTGTAAAATTAAAATGGGATATACCGGGCTAGGATTCGAGTTACAGAAACAAGGGCCAAACCAACCACCCAAGAATGGAATCGTCGAGCGAAAACACTTGACAACCTCCAAGAAGCAGCTTTTCTTGCCAGCAGACCTTTCTCCATCAATTAGGAATCCGATGCCGTCACTAAACACATTCCTTAAATTGTAGCCATTTGTTGAGTGTTTTTTTGGTGTCTAATCCGCATATATATCACCATTGCCCATGATTTTCTTGACTGTATATCTCTTAAATGTCAACATATACACGTGTGATTTAGTTTACGAAGATTTTTTAATGCCGAGAAACTCGATCAGAGAGTAAAAAAGGCGTAAGGTTCACAATGGTGTAAAATTAAAATGGGATATACCGGGCTAGGATTCGAGTTACAGGAACAAGGGCCAAACCAACCACCCAAGAATGGAATCGTCGAGCGAAAACACTTGACAACCTCCAAGAGGCAGCTTTTCTTGCCACCAGACCTTTCTCCATCAATTAGGAATCTGATGACGTGACTAAACACATTACTTAAAATGTAGCCATTTGTTGAGTGTTTTTTTTTGTGTCTAATCCGCATATATATCACCATTGCCCTTGATTTTCTTGACTGTATATCTCTTAAATGTCAATATATACATGTGTGATTTAGTTTACAAAGATTTTTCAATGCCGAGAAGCTCGATCTGAGAGTAAAAAGGGCCTAAGGTTCACAATGGTGTAAAATTAAAATGGGATATACCGGGCTAGGATTCGAGTTATAGAAACAAGGGCCAAACCAACCACCCAAGAATGGAATCGTCGAGCGAAAACACTTGACAACCTCCTAGAAGCAGCTTTTCTTGCCACCAGACATTTCTCCATTATTTAGGAATCTGATGCCGTCACTAAACACATTCCTTATATTGTAGCCATTTGTTGAGTGTTTTTTTGTCTAATCCGCATATATATCACTATTGCCCTTGATTTTCTTGACTGTATATCTCTTAAATGTCAACATATACACGTGTGATTTAGTTTACGAATATTTTTCAATGCCGAGAACCTCGATCAGAGGGTAAAAAAGGCGTAAGGTTCAAAATGGTGTAAACTTAAAAAGGGATATACAGGGCTAGGATTCGATTTACAGGAACAAGGGACAAACCAACCAACCAAGAATGGAATCGTCGAGCGAAAACACTTGACAATGTCCTAGAAGCAGCTTTTCTTGCCACCAGACCTTTCTCCATCAATTAGGAATCTGATGCCGTCACTAAACACATTCCTTAAATTGTAGCCATTTGTTGAGTGTTTTTTTGGTGTCTAATCCGCATATATATCACCATTGCCCTTGATTTTCTTGACTGTATATATCTTAAATGTCAACATATACACGTGTGATTTAGTTTACGAAAAATTTTCAATGCCGAGAAACTCGATCAGAGAGTAAAAAAGGCGTAAGGTTCACAATAGTGTAAAATTAAAATGGGATATACCGGGCTAGGATTCGAGTTACAGGAACAAGGGTCAAACCAGCCACCCAAGAATGGAATCGTCGAGCGAAAACACTTGACAACCTCCTAGAAGCAGCTTTTCTTGCCACCGGACCTTTCTCCATCAATTAGGAATCTGATGCCGTCACTATACACATTCCTTAAATTGTAGCCATTTGTTGAGTGTTTTTTTTTGGTGTCTAATCCGCATATATATCACCATTGCCCTAGATTTTCTTGACTGTATATCTCTTTAATGTCAACATATACACGTGTGATTTAGTTTACGAAGATTTTTTAACGCCGAGAAACTCGATCCGAGAGTAAAAAAGGCCTAAGGTTCACAATGGTGTTAAATTAAAATGTGATATACCGGGTTAGGATTCGAGTTACAGGAACAAGGGTCAAACCAGCCACCCAAGAATGGAATCATTGAGCGAAAACACTTGACAACCGCCTAGAAGCAGCTTTTCTTGCCACCAGACCTTTCTCTATCAATTAGGAATCTGATGCGTCACTAAACACATTACTTACATTGTAGACATTTGTTGAGTGTTTTTTTGGTGTCTAATCCGCATATATATCACCATTTCCCTTGATTTTCTTGAATGTATATCTCTTAAATGTTAACATATACACGTGTGATTTAGTTTACGAAGATTTTTCAATGCCGAGAACCTCGATCTGAGAGTAAAAAAGGCCTAAGTTTCACAATGGTGTAAAATTAAAATGGGATATACTGGGCTAGGATTCGAGTTACAGAAACAAGGGGCAAACCAACCACCCAAGAATGGAATCGTCGAGCGAAAACACTTGACAACCTCCTAGAAGCAGCTTTTCTTGCCACCAAACCTTTCTCCATCATTTAGGAATCTGATGCCGTCACTAAACACATTCCTTAAATTGTAGCCATTTCTTGAGTGTTTTTTTTGGGTGTCTAATCCGCATATATATCACCATTGCCCTTGATTTTCTTGACTGTATATCTCTTAAATGTCAACATGTACACTTGTGATTTTGTTTACGAAGATTTTTCAATGCCGAGAACCTCGATCAGTGAGTAAAAAAGGCGTAAGGTTCACAATGGTGTAAAATTAAAATGGGATACACCGGGCAAGGATTCGAGTTACAGGAACAAGGGCCAAACCAACCACCCAAGAATGGAATCGGCGAGCGAAAACACTTCACAACCTCCTAGAAACAGTTTTTCTTGCCACCTGACCTTTCTCCATCAATTAGGAATCTGATGCCGTCACTAAACACATTCCTAAAATTGTAGCCATTTGTTGAGTTTTTTTTTTTGTGTCTAATCCGCATGTATATCACCATTGCCCATGATTTTCTTGACTGTATATCTCTTAAATGTCAACATATACACGTGTGATTTAGTTTACGAAGATTTTTTAATGCCGAGAAACTCGATTAGAGAGTAAAAAAGGCGTAAGGTTCACAATGGTCTAAAATTAAAATGGGATATACCGGGCTAGGATTCGAGTTACAGGAAAAAGGGCCAAACCAACCACCCAAGAATGGAATCATCGAGCGAAAACACTTGACAACCTCCTAGAAGCAGCTTTTCTTGCCACCAGACCTTTCTCGATCATTTAGGAATCTGATGCCGTCACTAAACACATTCCTTAAATTGTAGCCATTTGTTGAGTGTTTTTTTTTTTGTGTCTAATCCGCATAAATATCACCATTGCCCTTGATATTCTTGACTGTATATCTCTTAAATGTCAACATATACACGTTTGATTTAGTTTACGAAAAAATTTCAATGCCGAGAAACTCGATCAGAGAGTAAAAAAGGCGTAAGGTTCACAATGGTGTAAAATTAAAATGTGATATACCGGGTTAGGATTCGAGTTACAGGAACAAGGGTCAAACCAGCCACCCAAGAACGGAATCATTGAGCGAAAACACTTGACAACCGCCTAGAAGCAGCTTTTCTTGCCACCAGACATTTCTCCATCAATTAGGAATCTGATGCGTCACTAAACACATTACTTACATTGTAGACATTTGTTGAGTGTTTTTTTGGTGTCTAATCCGCATATATATCACCATTGCCCTTGATTTTCTTGAATGTATATCTCTTAAATGTTAACATATACACGTGTGATTTAGTTTACGAAGATTTTTCAATGCCGAGAACCTCGATCTGAGAGTAAAAAAGGCCTAAGTTTCACAATGGTGTAAAATTAAAATGGGATATACTGGGCTAGGATTCGAGTTACAGAAACAAGGGTCAAACCAACCACCCAAGAATGGAATCATCGAGCGAAAACACTTGACAACCTCCTAGAAGCAGCTTTTCTTGCCACCAGACCTTTCTCGATCATTTAGGAATCTGATGCCGTCACTAAACACATTCCTTAAATTGTAGCCATTTGTTGAGTGTGTTTTTTTTGTCTAATCCGCATATAAATAACTATTGCCCTTGATTTTCTTGACTGTATATCTCTTAAATGTCAACATATACACGTGTGATTTAGTTTACGGATATTTTTCAATGCCGAGAACCTCGATCAGAGAGTAAAAAAGGCGTAAGGTTCAAAATGGTGTAAAAATTAAAATGGGATATACCGGGCTAGGATTCGATTTACAGGAACAAGTGACAAACCAACCACCCAAGAATGGAATCGTCAAGCGAAAACACTTTACAAACTCCTAGAAGCAGCTTTTTTCTTGACACCAGACCTTTCTCCATCAATTAGGAATCTGATGCCTCACTAAACACATTACTTACATTATAGCCATTTGTTGAGTGTTTTTTTGGTGTCTAATCCTCATATATATCACCATTGCCCTTGATTTTCTTGAATGTATATCTCTTAAATGTCAATATATACACGTGTGATTTAGTTTACGAAGATTTTTCAATGCCGAGAACCTCGATCTGAGTGTAAAAAAGGCCTAAGGTTCACAATGGTGTAAAATTAAAATGAGATATACCGGATTAGGATTCGAGTTAAAGGAACAAGGGTCAAACTAGCCACCCAAGAATGGAATCATCGAGCGAAAACACTTGACAACCTCCTAGAAGCAGCTTTTCTTGCTACCAGACCTTTCTCCATCAATTAGGAATCTGATGCGTCACTAAACACATTACTTAAATTGTAGCCATTTGTTGAGTGTTTTTTTTTGGTGTCTAATCCGCATATATATCACCTTTGCCTTTGATTTTTTTGACTGTATATCTCTTAAATGTCAACATATACACGTGTGATTTAGTTTACGAAGATTTTTCAATGCCGAGAACCTCGATCTGAGAGTAAAAAAGGCCTAAGGTTCACAATGGTGTAAAATTAAAATGGGATATACCGGGCTAGGATTCGAGTTACAGAAACAATGGCCAAACCAACCACCCAAGAATGGCTTCGTCGAGCGAAAACACTTGACAACCTCCTAGAAGCAGCTTTTCTGGCCACCAGACCTTTCTCCATCATTTAGGAATCTGATGCCATCACTAAACACATTCCTAAAATTGTAGCCATTTGTTGAGTGTTTTTTTAGGTGTATAATCCGCATATATATCACCATTGCCCATGATTTTCTTGACTGTATATCTCTTAAATGTCAACATATAAACGTGTGATTTAGTTTACGAAGTTTTTTTAATGCCGAGAAACTCGATCAGAGAGTAAAAAAGGCGTAAGGTTCACAATGGTCTAAAATTAAAATGGGATATACCGGGCTAAGATTCGAGTTACAGGAACAAGGGCCAAACCAACCACCCAAGAATGGAATCATTGTGCGAAAACACTTGACAACCTCCTAGAGGCAGCTTTTCTTGCCACCAGACCTTTCTCCATCAATTAGGAATCTGATGCCGTCACTAAACACATTACTTAAATTGTGGCCATTTGTTGAATGTTTTTTTTGGTGTCTAATCCGCATATATATCACCATTGCCCTTGATTTTCTTGACTGTATATCTCTTAAATGTCAACATATACACGCGTGATTTAGTTTACGAAGATTTTTCAACGCCGAGAACCTCGATCTGAGAGTAAAGAAGGCCTAAGGTTCACAATGGTGTAAAATTAAAATGGGATATACCGGGCTAGGATTCGAGTTACAGAAACAAGGGCCAAACCACCCACCCAAGAATGGAATCGTCGAGCGAAAACACTTGACAACCTCCAAGAAGCAGCTTTTCTTGCCACCAGACGTTTCTCCATCAATTAGGAATCCGATGCCGTCACTAAACACATTCCTTAAATTGTAGCCATTTGTTGAGTGTTTTTTTGGTGTCTAATCCGCATATATATCACCATTGCCCTTGA
>JARYGA010025708.1:0-24678 GCA_030545235.1 Helianthus tuberosus
AACAGGAGCATCACAGAGTTTTCGTTTCAGCATTTGGAACACTTCTTCTTGTTTGGGTCCCCACTCAAAAGGCTTATTCTTTTGAGTCAAAGCAGTGAGTGGAACCGCGATCTTTGAAAAGTTTGAAATGAAACGACGATAATATCCAATGAGACCAAGAAAAGAACGAATCTCTATGGGTGTTGTCGGTGTGTTCCAATCCTTAATTGCAGCAATTTTGGATGGATCCACATGAATACCCTGCTCATTGACTATATGACCCAAAAACTGAACTTCTTTAAACCAGAATTCATACTTGGAGAATTTAGCAAAAAGTTGTTCCTTCTTCAGGAGTTCTAATGTCAAAAGAAGGTGTTGCTCATGATTGGCTCGAGACTTCGGATAAATGAGAATATCGTCGATGAACACAATGATGAACTTGTCTAAATAAGGTTTACAGACCCTATTCATTAAATCCATGTAGATAGCTGGGCCATTTGTCAAACCAAAAGGCATGACAGTGAACTCATAGTGTCCATATCTCGTGCAAAATGCAGTTTTGGGAATATCTTCTTCGAGTACACGAAGTTGATGATACCCAGAACGTAGATCGATCTTGGAAAAACAAGTAGCACCTTGCAACTGATCAAAGAGATCATCGATTCAAGGTAGGGGATATCGATTCTTGATGGTAAGCTTATTAAGCTCACGATAATCGATACACATTCGAAAAGATCCATCTTTCTTTTTAACAAAGAGGACAGGAGCACCCCAGGGCGAAAAGCTTGGTCGGATGAATCCTTTATCAGACACCTCTTGAAGCTGTTTCAATAATTCTTGCATCTCCGACGGTGCAAGACGATAAGGTGCTTTCGCAATCGGGTTAGCATTGGGTACAAGATCAATATGAAACTCGACTTGACGAACTGCAGGCAAACCAGGTAGTTCATCAGGAAACACCTCTGGATAATCCCAAACAATCAGAATATCCTGAATACTCTTGCTCTTGCCTTTCTCTTCGGTGACATTTGCCAGGAAGGAAACATATCCCTTTCGTAAATAACTTCGGGCTTTCGTACACGACATGAGTTTCAAACCAACAGATGGTTTCTCGCCACGAACCTCTAGGACATCACCAGACGAAAGAGGAATATGAACAATCTTGTCGAAACAAACCACCTCAGCATGGTGTTTGGTGAACCAATCCATCCCTACGATAATGTCGAAACTCCCAAGTTGCATCGGTGTGAGGTCAATAGGAAAAAGATGGTTATCGAGGTTCAATTGACAACCACGAAGAACAGAATCGAGTACAAGAGGTTTACCAGTAGCAACTTCAACAGATAAGGGTTTTCTCAGTTTAGTTCTAGGTATCGCAAGTAAAGGCTCAAAAGATAACGAAACAAAACTCCTATCGGCACCAGAATCGAAAAGAACTGATGCAAGTTGATTGTTAACAAGAAACGTACCGTTAACAACCTCGTTGTCAACTCGAGCCTCGTTAGCATTCAGATTGAATGCTCGTCCACGAGTAGGATTCACATTCGCGTCCGCGTCCGCGTTGGCATTCGGGTTGACATTCGCATTTACCAACCTCGGGCAGTTGTTGCGGAAATGACCCATTTCACCGCAATTATAACACGAACCGGGTGGGAATCTCGCAGCATTCCCCTGAACTTGTGCTGGAACCTGAGCAACTTGATTCTGACCCAAACGACATATGTTGGCCAGATGCCCAAGTTTACCACACGTAGTGCACTATTTGCAGGCCTGTTGGGCAACATGATGACCATTGTATCGAGCACAGTGAGGTGCGGTACCAGCATATTGCTTCTTTATAGGAGGTTGCGCTGGTTGGTTCTGAGGGTTCTGTGCAGTGACTGCAAAGTTCTGGGAAGCCTTGCGCTTCCTTGACTTCATAGAAGACTCACCCTGCTTCTTACCCTTACCTTTACCCTTTTCTTGTGTAGAATCAGCTGACTTCTTCTTATCACCCTTACGGGTCAATTTACCCTTTCTGACCTAAGACTCGGTCAGAGTAGCCGCCAATTCAATCGCTTGACGGACAGTAGTAGGATTACTGCCAGTCACAATGTCTTGCACAGAATCGGGTAAACCATCGATGTACCTCTCTATCGCTTTCTCCAACGGGGTAACCATCGTAGGACATAACAAACTGAGCTCCTCATAACGATCCGTATACACACAGTGTTCTCCCCCATCTTGTTTCAAATCATCGAATTCTTGTTCCAAAGCTCGAATCTCGTGACGGGGACAGAACTCTCTCATCGTGAGAGCTCGAAGCTCATCCCAAGTTTGTGCCAATGCCACATCGGCACCCCTATCACGCATCACTCCGTTCCACCATGTAAGAGCACGCTTCTCGAACACACTAGATGCAAACTTCACCTTACGCTCATTCAGACATTGCACATGTCTGAATGTGCTTTCCAAACTTTCAAACCATTACAGGAGCGCGGTTGCTCCTTGAGACCCAAAAAACTTCAACGGTTTAGCTGAATTAAAGTTCTTGAAATTACACTGTGCATTATTGTTGTTATTATTGTTGTATAATTGATGGATCTGGGTTACTATGTTCGGAAGCACCGCAGCCATTTGTTGAGCGACAAGGGCTGCGACTTCTTCGTTGGTTAGAGGTTGTGCATCACGTCCAGGAGGCATTATCAAAAAAAAAAAGGAAACATGAGAAACGAGTGAGGTTGACAATTGGAAGAAATAAAAGAGGTATTGAAAACATCGACAAAACACAAGGAAGGTGATCATTCGTTTGTTACCTCGAACAAACAAACGACACGCAATGACTAATCAAAGTAAATGGGTCATAATAATGTATCACCGAAGACATGCTCTCCTATAAGTGAACACTCACCCCAAGAGTTCCCAGGTAAGAGTAACTGGTCCGATACTGCAGATTTGTACGAACACTCTAGCCTTAGATAGTAAACTCAGGGTACAGGCATTCACCCTTCCAGTTTGCATGTGTTCACATTATTTAGACCCAAACTTTGACGAGATTTAGAAAACTCAAAGGGTTCAAAACCTAGTAATCAATCATCCAGGAATAGACGATTAATTTTCGAAGCGGATTTGTTTTTGTGTTCTCGTTGTGGTTATTACCTAAGGATAGGTGATGGTATTGTTTTAAAATCTAAACGCAAATCTTCTTGCGTTAGGGTCCAAGAAAGTTATAGTCTAGGTCAAAGCATTACTAATAACCTAATTCCCTATAACCATTGGCTCTGATACCAACTCTTCTGTCACACCCCGACCGCGTCAAAACAACGAAACCGCGGCGGAAACGTCGGGGAGTGTTGCAACATAATTATTGTTTCAAAACCATGGATACAAAAGTTTTTTTTATTGCTTCATTTAATTATTTACATTGTCTTAAAACCAAACAAAGCAGTTACATATCGTCTATCATCGTTATTAAGTCACTAAGACCTCGTCCAGAACCTATGTGAATCATGCATCCTAGCAATCAACATCATGCAACACCACCTGAAACATATGTGAAAACAAAGTCAACAAAGAAATGCTGGCGAGCACATAGGTTTTATGAGAGTACCGGATTCATGGCTCGTTTACATATTGCAATACCTTGAAAACCTTCTTTTGAAAAGTATATAGTATTGCAATATTATTAACCGACTCAAATCTAGTTGGTTATAATTTATAAAATCTCGTAGACATGATTCTTAACCCAAAACATTTGTTTAAGTAAACCAAATCATAAATTGTTCTCGTTACAAAACTCGTATGGTTTATATCATTTAGAAAACCTCGTTGTGTGACATCGTTTCAAAATCATTTATCCAAGTGAACTAAATAATGCCACGGAATGTAATATGATGAAAGCACTTATATATAAGAAGTACTAGCGGCGTATCTACCATGCTTTCATCATGTTACACCCGTCCCATTATCTAATCACAACCCAAAACCAATCATTTGTTCAAATCGTTTATCTCGTTTAAATCGTTTCAAATCGTTTAACTCATCCCAAAATCGTTCTCGTTTTAATTGTGAAACTACTTTTGGTCGTCTCGCTAATAACATCCAAACCTTCGCAACTCGACTATCTCGAAACTCGCATTAACAAACCACCAAAGGGTAAGTTAACAATCACAGATTCGGTCATTACCTACATAACCCCCACACATAACCATGGGGGTAGTCTGATAACGGGATTTGTCAGATCCTATGGTACCATAACCTAATACTGGTCAGATTGATCAATGCTAATGAATGTTATTCGTTATGGAAATACGCCCAATAAGTTCGTTCACATTATCGAAATCGTTTTTAGTTTAATATAAACCATTTTAATCGTTTTTGAAACCATCGTTAAAATATCGAAATCGTATTAATACATATGAATCACCCCAAAACAATTGAAAACAGTAAAAGAGAGGATCTATGTACTCACATCGAAGTGCAAAGTATCCTCAATCTAAAGAACTCAATAAGCTCAGGCAAATCAAGGAAACTCAAGCAACACCTAGTAATCGAATCACTAGTAAATAAATCGACACCTAAATCGGAAGATCGGACTGAATGAGGTCTTGTAAACCAAATGAGAATTGGGACTCATGTGATATGGTTTAACAAAGCCTACATTCTAAATTGGAACCTAACCTAAGTGCTTTTGACCCGTTACGACGGTAGCTTACGCTACGTTAACGCATCGTTCGCGCAAATGCACGTTCGAGACGTCTAACTAGTCCTATGATAAGTATTAAATGCCTAAACATGTTTAAATATGTTGCATAATCATTTTAGTGACAAATGTTTAAGTTACATATGCTTAAAATCCAATTATGTATGAAAAGGGCATTTTGGTCATTTAACTAAGGCATATAAACTACCTATCATACAACTACTTAAACTAGGTTACCATAAGGTATAACCTCGGAAGGTTATTCCCTATGCAACTATGGTCACTAAACATGCTTGGTCGGATCCTAAAGATTGACCAAACGGGTCGAGTTCGAAAGTATAAGCGGTGGTTTAGACCGTGAAGGGGTAAGGTCCCAAAAACCTTGTAACAAGTACTTAGGACCATACCACAACCTCGTCTTTCAGTCCTTTTTGACCTTGCGCTGCCGCACACTGGTCCTACAAAGAAGGCTTAAGAGATAGATAGCAGACAATACTTGCGCGCCAAAAGGAAATCATAAATCCTTGCGCTCTCCTCCATAAGCAAAGGATGAAAATCCTAAGTTAAACACTTCCGCCTAATAATATCCAGACTTGGATATTATTTACCCAATTGGTGCCACACGATAAGGAGTCACACAGGATTATGGAAATAACCTTCTAGAAGGACCCAATCGTGCACCACTAAACGGTTACAACCGTCTGGACACGTGTCATCACCTCAGGCATCCCTGAAATCACGATGATGGCATGTAATTGGAGAGAAACCTCCACTTGATCACTTTCCACGTGGCAAACCCCCGGCCATAGATCCAAACTGCGATCCGTGTGCACTCACGACAGATCGAGAAGTTTAACGGAAGGAAATGTAACCGCTTACGGGGTTAGCATCTTCCGTCAACATTTCACCAACGAGTTTTCCCGCCTAAAACTCTCAGCTATAAATATGAGAACAATTCAGGTATGAAATCCAAGTTACACACACTTCGTCAATACTTCTTCTTATTCATAAACACATACTTATTCTCACGCCGGAGTCGGGTCAAGGAGAGAACCCCTCTTCTTCCCTTGACGAGGCTAACGGTGCTTTGTTTTGCAGAGTTTACCAGAGAAGAAGGTCAGTAGCATCGAGTCAATTGAGAGAGAACAACCCCCCTTTTACGCAGATCCAAACCCCCTAGATAATTTGATACTGGTCAATTATCTAGTGTTTCTTCATTGGTCTTGTGGCCCATTCCTAGGTCCGCCTGGCCTTTTCAGCAATGGGGCATTGATCTTGTGGCCCATTCCTAGACGCGCCGGGCGCAGTAAAATTCATAATTGTGGCAGTCGATTATTTTACAAAATGGGTCGAAGCCAAGGCACTAGCCTCAACAACGACAATGGTAATTCTCAAATTCATATGGGAACATATTATTTGCAAATTCGGATTACCATTGCACATCATCTCCGACAACGGCACTAACTTCGCCTCAGAAGATCTTCAAAAATGGTTCAAAGAAATGAAGATCGAGGACAACTTTGCCTCTGTGGTGCATCCACAAGCAAACGGCCAAGTTGAGAATATTAACAAACAGATTGTCGATGGCATAAAAGCGCGACTCGGGACAGCGCGCAGAGGATGGGTCGATGAACTCCCCAGCATCTTATGGGCACACTGCACCATGCCAAAAACCAGCACCGGGGAAACCCCGTTCAGTCTGGTCTATGGATCAGAAGTGATAATAACAGTAGAGATTGGTCTCCCATCACCGCGCATGATTGCCATGAAAAACCAAAACAATGAGCAAGAGCGAAGACTGGATTTAGACCTTCTCGAAGAAAGGCGCGAGAATGCCGCCATCGTAGAAGCAAGGTACAAATCCAAACTCGAAAAATACTACAATGCGCGCGTGATTTCGTCCTACGCGACAATGAAGCTTCTAACGCGGAAAAACCAGGCAAATTATCACCAAAATGGGAAGGGCCATACATCATTAATCAGGTTCTTGGCAAAGGCGCTTATACTCTAAAGAGAATTGATGGGACACTAGTTCCCCGCACCTGGAACGCGCAACAGCTGCGCAGGTGTTATATATAAGCCAAAACACCCCAAGAAGATGAAACTATACAAGCAATGTGTTTTTTCTATTATACTTTGTATTATCGGCCTTGCGCCCTTATTAATGCAAGCATCATCCTTCTACATGTTACTGTTTGTTACAAATTGCATATAATTCTTTTGGTTTACGCGAAAACAATATGGTACGCCTCATGAACAGTCTAAAAAGGGCACAACCTTGCGTATTTTAGACAAACGTTCACACATGAGCACAATACCATCCTCATTCGCTCTACCTATTCAAAGCAATTAACATATGCAACATATTGTAATCCAAACACAAACTGAATGCTTACATACACAACAGTGTATCAAAAAATATACATATATCATCAAGAGGAGCATAAACAACCATCCACAAAGATCACGACAGTGATCTTCAAAAAAATTTCAGTAGCAAGACCAACATATTTATAAACATCAAAAAAAGGGGAACACACTGTTCTCCAAATCTAAATTAATCAGCACCAGGACCATCATCAACAATCGGCAACTGATCACCACGGTAGTTCTTCCGGCGACAATACACCAGTCGACAACCACCCTTCCGAATCATCGAAAAGCGAGACATCAGGTCGTCAGCAGATAGTACACCGACCTCTTCTTCAACAACACCCTTCTGTCGGAAAATTTTGGAATCGGAACCGGCAACCATTAAAGGATCAGAGTTGAACGGTTCCCTTTCCTTGTCAGCTACTAATGGTGGTGAACCAGCAAGAAGCAAGAGACCCTCAGCGGTCTCGTAAACCCTCAAGATATTCAAAAGTCGCCGGGTACGAATGGAACTTTTCGCCTTCATATTTTCCAAATTAAGGAAGAAGACAAGAATCCTCAAATATATATATATAGAGAGGAACCAAACTCCGGAAAAAGGAAAAGCTTAATCACCATGATTAACTGTCAAAAAGTCCCTTCTGAACGGCGCTACAGGACCTAAGGACATATCCCCATAAATGAGGCATGACAAGAGACAATTCGAATCCCAAGGTAAGAAGGAAAAAGTATCGCAAATACTAATTTTTTACAAATTGACGTCACCAAGCGTCAGGACATGATTACAAAAAGATCAAATCAAAGGGAAAAATCACAATTTCCCTTAAAAGTTTTTAATAAGCAAAGTAAATCTTCTCATAGAAGATTCCCTACTTTCGCGCCAAAAAAGGCATTTCCCTCTCATAAGTCCAGTGCTCCACTTACTTGCATAAGAGCAACACTAGACTGGGGGGACTTGAAGGGGTAAGGTCCCAAAAACATTGTAACAAGTACTTAGGTCCATACCACAACCTCGTCTTTCAGTCCTTTTTGACCTTGCGTGGCCGCGCACTGGTCCTACAAAGAAGGCTTAAGAGACAGATAGCAGACAATACTTGCGCGCCAAAAGGAAATCATAAATCCGTGTGCTCTCCTCCATAAGCAAAGGATGAAAATCCTAAGTTAAACACTTCCGCCTAATAATATCCAGACTTGGATATTATTTACCCAATTGGTGCCACACGATAAGGAGTCACACAGGATTATGGCAATAACCTTCTAGAAGGACCCAATCGTGCACCACTAAATGGTTACAACTGTTTGGACACGTGTCATCACCTCAGGCATCCCTGAAATCACGATGATGGCATGTAATTGGAGAGAAACCTCCACTTGATCACTTTCCACGTGGTAAACCCCCAGCCATAGATCCAAACAGCCATCCGTGTGCACTCACGACAGATCGAGAAGTTTAACAGAAGGAAATGTAACTGCTTACGGGGTTAGCATCTTCCGTCAACATTTCACCAACGAGTTTTCCCGCCCAAAACTCTCGGCTATAAATATGAGAACAATTCAGGTATGAAATCCAAGTTACACACACTTCATCAATACTTCTTCTTCTTCATAAACATATACTTATTCTCACGCCGGAGTCGGGTCAAGGAGAGAACCCCTCTTCTCCCCTTGACGAGGCTAACAGTGCTTTGTTTTGCAGAGTTTACCGGAGAAGAAGGTCAGTAGCATCGAGTCAAACGAGAGAGAACAACCCCCTTTTTATGCAGATCCAAACCCCCTAGATAATTTGATCCCGGTCAATTATCTAGTGTTTCTTCAGAGCGCTTGACTTACGACTCTAAACAAGCACTAAACTAAAAGTGACGAGCTAAACATGTTGAAACATGTTTAACTAAGTTAGAAAACAGGTTTTTGATATCAAAACAAAGTGTTTTGATACCCAAGAGTAGTTTGGTTGCAAAATGCATATAAATACGCATTTTGACCGAAACTACGACTCGTCACTACACCTAGTCAACGTGGTAATGAGTAGGTATAGTCACTAGGGACTATAACCATCGTGATTATGCTCACGTTGCAAAGTTCAAAAGAACTTTGTGTTGACCAAAGACTGGTCAATGCAGAAAGTCAAACACTGTTTGACTTTCATGCTCAAAAAGCAATAAAAGAACGAAGGAAGGTTACAAAGGGTCCAAGCTAGGGAGAACTTGATCTATAATACTCAGGTATGAAGTAAAGGCTTCAACTTAGAGCATTAAAATGATCAACTGTGCAGAAAATGAAGTGAAGGCATGGCTATATATAGTTTTTGGTTCACCGTTAGGATTGTTTCTTGATAAAGAGAGAATGATCTTGGCCGTCCATGTGGGTTAATGGTTTTAGAAACCATGGGAGCATGAAAAACTATTAAAACCCAGTAGATGGCATACCAAAACAAGGGTTTAAAACCATCAAAACCTCAAAAATGGGCCAGATTCATTGTTTTTGTCTAATAGTCTGTCGCGCCCATGTAAGATGAGACCCTATCTTATGCGGCCCGCCAGAGCTAGTTTGACAGAATGGCAAAAATGGTCCCTGCACTTGAGAAACTTGCATTTTGATGCATATTTGACACGTTTAAGCCCGTTAACCTCATTTCAAAGCTCTAAAATGATGTTAAAGTATAGGGAACTTAAAATATGCTCAAAAAATCTCGGATGTTGGTTTGTTTGGTCGTACGGTTGTGTTATTCGATTAATTACGACGGAAGTCGTAACGTACGCAAAAACGATCCAAATTAAGCGACGAATGGAATTTTATCATTCCAAACACTAAAATAAAATATTTTAATGATTACATAAATTTTTGGGTGTCCGGATATATTCAGAACGTAAGATATGTGCGAAAATGCAAACTTATGCACTTTTGACGCTTTTAGTCCCTATTGATCAAATAAGTTTATTTTAGCATACCGAACCCCTCAAAGCCTATTTCTAAGCTATGTAAATGATATTTAGGGTATGTTTAACTTATGATCAAGTTCCGGAATGTTCGTTACTATAAAAATTGGTATAGTTTCGCAGTTTGACACAAATAGTCCCTGCGATCGAACAAACTCGATTTCAACACACCAAACCATCCAAAACTTATTTCTAAGTTATGTGAAGGTTATTTAAGGTATGTTAAGCCTATGTCACTATTCCGGAGTGTTTGTCGCATTAAACTGATTACGTTCGCGCATCAGTTTGCGTATAACTTCCCAGAAAGCGATTTAAAGCTTGAAATCGGAATCGTATAATCACCAAACACAAATACACACTTAATAACACCAAAACACATTGTTTTATTAGTAACTAACATTGTTTTACATTGTACATTGATTACAGAGCACAGTTGTCACACCAACCACTGCCATCACTTCATCTCAACCAATATTCAATCCACTGCCATACCAAAAACATCATCACCATCACAAAAACCACCTGCCAAAAAGCAGAATACAATAGTTGACACATCAACTGTTGTAGTGACAACAGTGGTTGAAACACCAGCTGTTTCAACAGCTGTTTTTCAGTCACCCATCACTTCAAACACCACCACTCAACCCACAAACACACCACCAACCTCTCCAAAGCCCAAAAGAAGAAAGGGTAACAAACATTGTACTAGAAGATGACACTTCCCCACTTCCAACATCTTCACAAACTCTGACCCTAGCTACTATTCCAAACCCTATTCCAATCTCTTCAGTTCAAGCCCTTAATCCAAACACTGCCATTGTCCCTGTGGGAGTACAATATCCATTAGATCTTCCAGCAGTCAGGGAGGAAATAAAATCCTTCTACTATGAAGATGATCCTGAAAAGAGGAAACTCCCATCTATTCAAGGTTATCCTTTGCCAAGAAACATAGAAGAGTATCTCAAAATAAAGGCCAAACAAGCAGAGGATATATCTCAAAGAGACACAAAGGGAAAGTCTGACAAAGAGATTCAGAGAAATTTGCAATACCTGCTCACCAAAGTCAAAACCTTAGAGCAATTCTCAAAAGATCTTTGTCAGAAATTATCAGAAAAGATGATGAAAGTATGAGACAAGACTACATTGATTACATCATGGCATACAAGAAATACTGGGCAGAAAAGCATCAGTATAAGGAATGGACCATTAGTGAACTAAAAAAGTAGACAGACGGAATTCAAAAGATGATTGAAGACAAAGTAAAACAAACTCCTCAAGTCTGGGCAAATAACAAAAAGAATGTACCAGAAAGGGCCTTGAAGCAGTGGTTCCAGTCAAACAGAAATTGCCCACTGGGTCAAGGAACCGGGTTACTAGGTGGTCAGAGATAAAAGTGTTAGATACCTACAAAAGGTTGGAAGAGTTAAGGAAAAAAAATCCCACTGCTCCCAAAAATCCTGTTTATCCAGAAGCAGTAGTTCCAGTCAAACAGAAATTGCCAATTAGAAGATCCACTGCTCCACATGCTGCCATCCTTTATCAAAGAAGGAAACAAAAGCAGATGGATGCAGAAACAAAAGAAGACAAGGCTCAAGAAGAATACATCATGAAAATGGTTCTTCGGACACTGATAGTAGAAAAACAAGACTTAACACAATCTCAAGATGTTGCCAAAGTTGTCATCACCAGGCCCCCATCTCTAAACTCATCAACAATAAAGTCTCTCCCAAGAAACCCATTGGATTAAAAAATACTAAAGTGGAAGTCTGATCAAAAGACCCACGTATTGACTCTCCTCAAATCCAATGGTGAGGTGAAGCACATATCAAGGGAAGAAGCACTTGGCCTGGGTGCAGAAGATTTACAAGATCTCCTTGAGCTTACACTGTGCAGGGATGAAGATGATGAGGATTCCATGAACTTTGAATTAGAATTCAAAGGTCAAGTTAGGGAACTTTTGATGAGACAATAAAAATCCAGAATAATGAAGTGTTTTGGCATCATCTGTTCCAGGGGGAGATTGTTGGGATTGAACCCTACAAAGGAACAGTTGATAATGTCAAAACTGGATCAGATCAGTGGATTCATCATAAGCAGTTGTTTGCATCAGATCTTTCCCCTTGAAAGTGGCCCTAACATCTGATGTCCTGTAAGTACTTCTCTTCACAACAACTGCTGATTCCTAAAGTCTGTTGAAGACAAAGCACTGATGCTCAATCTACTGATATGGTTCAACTACTGTTGAAGACACAAAGCACTTTTGGAGCTATAACAGTGGAATGAAGAAACAGTGGTTTACTTTATTCTTTGTATTATACTTGTAATCAGTTGTTTAGATATCACTGGTTGTAATAGTTAGTGGTTAGAAGTTGTTAGGAGGTTAGATGTCACTTTTATGGTGACGTCAGCCAAAAGATGCTCAGTGGTTTGTTCTGTACTATAAATAGAAAAGTACCCTATACTGTTCTATTAGCTCTCTTCATCACCAAGTCATTCTATACGAACAATCACTGTGAGCTCAGGCTGAGGGGGAGATTATGTGTATGCGTGCATTGTGATTGATTATTGTAACAAATACAATCATTCGATTTCAATATAAACATGTTTGCTAAAACCTATTCTCTAATTGATTGTTTGTTGAAGGTTTGTTTCATTTAATTCTGTTGCATTTAACTCTGTTTCATCTTCATTATTATCAAACAAACACAATCAAAAGAAACTCAGATCCTAACATTGTGGTTGTCACCTAAAGATGGACGACGGTATTGTTTTAAGACTAAACACAAGATAATTTGTGTTAGGGTCCTAGGAAGGTTATTGTCTAGATCAAAGCATTACTAATAACCTAATTCCCTATTACCATGAGCTCTGATACCAACTCTTCTATCACACCCCAACCGTGTTAAAACAACAAAACCGCGGCGGAAATGTCGGGGAGTGTCGTAACAGAATCATTGTTTCACAACACATGGATTGAAGTTCCGTTTTATTGGATTAAGTTTATTATATTGTCTAGGAATTTAAAAGCAAAACATGAACATATTGTCCTTCATTGTTATTAAGACACTAAGGCCTCATCCATTCCTATGTGAGCATGCATCATAATCATCATCAAACATCATTATACAACAGTACCTGAAACATATGTGAAAATAAGTCAGCATAAAAATGTCAGCGAGTACATAGGATTTGTGAGTGTGTTAGATTCATGGCTTTGAGTTCATATTGCAATACCTCGTCCAACTACAATAGTTGTCGAGTGTGTACCTTGAAATCAAAAGTTTTTGATATTGAAGTATGTTTTATCAACTTTACAAGTTAATATATGTGAAAACCAAAACCATTGTAGCCATGAATGTTGACTGAAAACATTTGTCTTTGTAAACCAAGTAGGAAATCGTCGTTGAAAGAAAACATTTTATGGTTTATATCTTTAAGTAAATCTTGTAGTGTAACTTCGTTTTTGAAAACACTCGTCCAAGTGATCCAGATAACACAACGACATGTAATGTGTTAAAAGCACTTATATATAGAAAGTACCAGCGGCATATCCACCATGCTTTTATCACATTACACCCGCCCCGTTACCTAATCACTTATCATAAACCAGTCGTTTAATTCGTTCAAATCGTTCACATAGTTCAAATCGTTCCAATCGTTCAAATAATTAAAATAGTTCCAATCGTTCAAATAGTTCAAATCGTTCACATAGTTCAAATAGTTCCAATCGTTCAAATAGTTCAAGTAGTTCCAATCGTTTAAATAGTTTAAATCGTTCACATAGTTCAAATAGTTCCAATCGTTCATGTTTTAATTGTCAAAACTAACTTTTAGTCATTCTAGTTGAATACATTCAAACCTGTGTGACTCGTCCCAATCGTTCAACTCATATTAACAAACCACAAAAGGGTAGGTTAACAATCCTCAGGTTCTGTCGTTACCCACATTACCCCCATAACCATTGTGATAGTCCGATAACGGAATTTGTCAGATCCTATGGTACCATAACATACTACTGGTCGGCTTGATCATAGTTAATGAATGTCATTCGATGTCTTTCAACCAACACCCCAACAAATTCTTTCACATTATTGAAATCATTGTGTTTAATATAAACCATAGCATTCGTTTTAGAAAACTAGATATCGTTTAGCACATTTGAATCACCCCAAAATAATTGAAAGCTGTAAAAGAGGGGAACTATGTACTCACTTAAAATTGTAAGGTATCCCCAATTTAGTGAACTAACAATGCTCGACCAATCAAGGAATCAAGTGGTACCTAGGATCAGATCACTATGTTAATAAATCGGCACCTAAATCGGGAGATCGGGTAGAATGAGGTTTCGTAAACCAAATGAGTATTGGAACTCATGTGATATGGTTTAACAAAGCCTACATTCTAAATCGGAACCTATCCTAAGTGCTTATGACTCGTTATGACCCGTTAAGGTAGTCTACGCTACTTTAACGCGTCATTTTGGCAAAAGTGTAAACAAATAACCTAACTAGTCCTATAACAATTATTATATGCCCTAACATGTTTAAATATGTTACATAAACAGTTTAAGTGTCAAAAATTTAGTTACATATACCTAAATTCAAATTATGCATGAAAAGGGTATTTTGGTCATTTTCCTAAGGCATATAAACTACCTATCATAACAACTAACTAAACTAAGTGACCATAAGGTATAACCTCAGAAGGTTATTCGCTATACAACTATGGTCACAAATATGTTTGGTCGGATCCTAAAGATCGACCAAACGGGTCAGGTTCGAAAGTCTAAGCGGTTGTCAAGACCGCTTGACTTACGACCCTATATAAGCACTAGACTAAAAGTGATGAGTTAAACATGTTAAAACATGTTTAACTAAGTTAGAAAACTGATTTGATATCAAAACAAAGTGTTTTGATACCCGAAAATAGTTTTGTCGCAAAATGCACATAATCGTGCATTTTGACCGAAACTTTGACTCGTCACTTTGACTAATCAACGTGGTAACCAGTAGGTATAGTCACAAGGGACTATAACCATCGTGATTACGCTCATGTTGCAAAGTTCAAACGAACTTTGTCTTGACCAATTCATGGTCAAAGCTGAAAGTCAAACACTGTTTGACATTCTTGCTTGATTTAACTAAACAAACATGAAAGAACACTTACAAGGGTCCAATGCTTGAAGAGAGGACTAATAATGCTCAGTTAGGTGGCCTTCAACAAGGTGATTGCCTCCACTTAGAGAAGATCAGAGAAGAAAAGCAAATGAGCAAGGAACAATGGTTGAAATGCTTGGGTATTTATAGGAAATCAAGCACCATTGGATCATTTCCATGTGTTTTGTGTGATGATCAAGGAAGCACAAGATCTTTACAAGTGTTAGGCCAAGAATTAAAGCCTTGTTGATCACACAAATAGCCCACAATATCAAAAACCACTTGAAAAACCAAGGCTGCTGCTGAAAAGAGAAAATTCTGAAAAACAGCTCTGTCAAGTGTCGCGCCAGAGCACTATGGCTCCCTCGCATGGCGTGAAGGGAGCTGTTTTCCCAAAACTTTCATTTTTGGCAGAACAGGCCCCTTCAGTCTAAAAACTTGATTTTTGATGTATTTAACCCCCGTTAACCCCATTTCAAGGCAATACAAGGATGTTAATGCATAGGGGACTTAAAATATGCTTGAAAATATCACGGATGTCGGTTTGTTTGATCGTACGATCACGTTATTCGGTTAATTACAATGAAACACGAACGGACGCGAAAACGATCCAAATTGCGCGACGAATGGTAATTTTGCATTCCGATCGCTAAAATATAATATTTTAGTGATTACAAAAATTTTTGGATGTTCGGATATGGTCAGAACGTAAGATATGCGCGTAAATGCAAACTTATGCAGTGTTTGACGCTTTTAGTCCCTGCGATCAAATAAGCGTATTTTTCGCATACCGAACCCTTCAAAGCTTATTTCTATGCTATGTAAAGGATATTTAGGGTATGTTTAGCCTTTGATCTTGTTCCGGAGTGTACGTTACTATACGAATTGGCAGACTTTTGTAGTTTGTCGCAAATAGTGCTGAGATCGAATAAACTTGTTTTTGACATACCAAACCCTTCAAAACTTATTTCTAAGTTATGTAAAGGTTATTTAAGGTATGTTAAGCATATGTAACTATTCCTAAGTGTTTGTAGTGTTAAACTGATTATGTTTGCATAAGAGTTTGCGTATAACTTTCAAGAAAGCGACTAAGAGCTTGAAATCGAACAAAAATTGACATGTGCAACAGTCACATGTAATTGTACAAATCCCAAGAATGAAACACAAGATTTAATTGGATTCATATTTGTATGATGGTTGAAGAGGTACAGATGCCACAGGATGAGTCTCACAAGTCTCGTTATTCCATTCATCCTTGTGTAGACAAAATGTATAAGGATCTTGGAACCCAGTTTTGGTAGCCGGGTATGAAGAAAGACATTTCCTTATACGTATCCAAATTCCTTACTTGTCTTAAGATAAAGGTAGAACATCAACATCCCTCTGGATTATTGGAGCAACCAGAAATACCTGTTTGGAAATGGGAAAATATTGTTAAGGATCTCATTACCAAACTGCCACGCACTAATAGAGGTCATGATGCCATTTGGGTAGTCGTTGATCGTCTAACCAAGTCAGCACATTTCTTGCCGATCCGTGAGGATCTATCTACTGACAAACTTGCCAAAATATACGTAGACGAGATTGTATCTCGACATGGTGTTCCTTTGAACATTATATCTAACAGAGATGCGCGATTCTCGTCTCACTTTTGGAGAACCATGCAATCTGCCATGGTAACCCAACTTAATTTAAGCATAGCGTATCATCCTCAAACGGATGGTCAATCTGAAAGAACAATCCAGACACTGGAGGATACGCTTAAGCTTGTGTGATCGATTTTGGTGGTAGTTGGGATTCGCATCTACCGTTGATCGAATTCTCCTACAACAATAGTTATCACTCCAGCATCAACATGGCTCCTTTCGAGGCTTTATATGGTCTAAAATTCCGTTCACCGGTCTGATGGAATGAGATAGGTGAAGCTTAACTTACTAGACCTAAACTCATTCTAGAGACTAAAGATAAGGTCAAGAAAATTCGCGATAACCTTGAGACAACTAGAAGCCGTCAAAAGAGTTACGCGGATAGATGACGCAAGCCTTTGGAATTTCAAGTCGGTGATCACGTACTACTTAAGGTATCCCCTTGGAAAAGTGTGATTATATTTGGAAAGAAAGGAAAACTTGCACCAAGATATGTTGGACCATTAAAAATCGTTGAAGGAATCGGAAAAGTGGCCTACAGATTAGAGCTACCTCCTGAACTTGGAAATGTTCACCCAACCTTCCATGTGTCCAATCTTAAAAAGTGTTTAGCAGATGAAAACCTCCACATACCACTTGATGAAATTCGTGTTGATGACACGATGCATTTTGTCGAGAAGCCTGTGGAAATATTGGACCGTGAAGTCAAGAAGCTAAAACACAAGCGCATACCGATTGTTAAAGTTCGCTGGGAATCTAAACATGGCCCATAATTTACTTGGGAACGTGAAGATTAAACGAAGGAGAAATATCCACATCTATTCTCACAAGTTTCCTCTAAATAAATTTCGGAACGAAATTTCCTAAAGTAGGGGAGACTGTGACATATATACTTGTGTAATCATTTTATAACTCAGAACAATTCAAAATATCAATAAAACATTGTGTTTTTATCCCAATATTTGTTTATTTATGTTTGACATTTGCCCGTTTTGATTCTTGTTCGATTTCAAACTCAAAAACACTTTCTGGAAAGTTGTACGCAAACTATTACTTAAACGTGACAGTTTAACACGACATACACTTCGGAACAGTGACATAAGCTTAACATACCTTAAATAACCTTTACATAACTTAGAAAAAAGTTTTGAAGGGTTTCTTATGGTAAAAAGAAGTTTATTAGATCACATGGACTATTTGCGACAAACTGCAAAAGTCTGCCGATTCGCATTGCAACGTACACTCCGGAACAAGGTAATAAGCTAAAAATACCGTAAATATCCTTTAAATAGCTTAGATATAAGTTTTGAGGGGTTCGGTATGTGAAAATACACTTATTTGATCATAGGGACTAAAAGCGTCAAAAGTGCGAAAGTATGCAAATGCGTGCATATCTTGCGTTCTGACCATATCCGGACATCCAAAAAAAATTTTAATCTCTAAAATATTGTATTTTAGTGATAGGAATGCAAAAATACCATTCGTCGCGTAATTTGGATCGTTTTTGCGTCCATTAGAGTTTCGTTATAATTAACCGAAAAACGCTATCGTACGACCAAACGAACCAACATCTTTGATATTTCCAAGCATATTTCAAGTCCCCTAAGCTTTACCATCCTTGTAAAGCCTTAAAATTGGGTTAACGAGGGTTAAATGTGTCGAAAACTAGCTTAAAAGTGTGCAGGGACTAGAACTGTTAAAACAAGAAAGTCTGTTATATGTCCTCGCGTCGTGCGACGCCATGGCGGTGTCTCTGTCACGTCACGTGACCCCGTTGTCTTGACAGAGAGCTGATTACCAGCTGTTAGCTGGTTGCAACTTGTTTTGTTTGATAGTTTTCATTGTTTGGAGGCCACGTATAGTATTATCCAAGGCTTTTATCAATAACCACACACTTGTATGGACAAGATTAATCCTTGGTGATCACTCATACACATGTCAAGATCCTACAAGTTCAAGAATACTATAAATACTCACCTCCATTCCATTCATTCCTTGCTCATTTCTTATCTCTTGAACTCTAAGTGGAGGCTACCATCTTTTGGTTGCCTCATACCTGAGTTTTCTAGTTATTTTTACATCCTAAGAACACAAGTAAGTGTTCTATCAAGTCTTATTCATTTATTTCAGCAAGTTAAGCTGAAAGTCAAACAGTTTGACTACCGTTTGACTTTCGGTTTTGACCATGAATTGGTCAACTCAAAGTTCAATTGAACTTTGCAACGTGATCGTAATCACGATGGTTATAATCCCTAGCGATTATACCTACTGATTACCACGTTGACTAGTCGTAGTGACGAGTCAAAGTTTCGGTCAAAATGCACAATTATGTGCATTTTGCGATGGAACTATTTTCAGGTATCAAAACATTTTGTTTTGATACCAAATTAGTTTTCTAACTTAGTTAAACATGTTTTAACATGTTTAACTCGTCACTTCTAGTTTAGTGCTTATTTAGGATTGTAAGTCGAGCAGTCTTAACCACCGCTTAGTGGACGCTACCATCTTTTGGATGCATCCTACCCGAGTTTTCTTGTTATTTTTGCATCCTAAGAACACAACTAAGTGTTCTATCCAGTCTTATTCATTTATTTCAGCAATTTAAGCTGAAAGTCAAATAGTCTGACTACCGTTTGACTTTCGGTTTTGACCATGAATTGGTCAAGTCAAAGTTCAATTTAACTTTGCAACGTGATCGTAATCACGATGGTTATAATCCCTAGCGATTATACCGATTGATTACCACGTTGACTAGTCTTAGTGATGAGTCAAAGTTTCGGTCAAAATGCACAATTATGTGCATATTGCGATGGAACTATTTTCGGGTATCAAAATATTTTATTTTGATACCAAATTAGTTTTCTAACTTAGTTAAACATGTTTTAACATGTTTAACTCGTCACTTCTAGTTTAGTGCTTATTTAGGATTGTAAGTCAAGCGGTCTTAACCACCGCTTAGACTTTCGAATCCGTCGATCATTAGGATCCGACCAAACACATTTTGTTACCATAGTTGTATAGGGAATAACCTCTAGTTGTTATACCTTATGGTCACTTCGTTTGGTTAGTTGTATGATAGGTAGTTTATATGCCTTAGGAAAATGACCAAAATGCCCTTTTTACGCATAAATTCAATTTAAGCATATGTAACCTAAATTTTGACCCTTAAACTGATATTGCAACATTATCATCTTTCCCGCCAAGAACAGAATCAGCAACAAACTTCATTTGCTTTTTCACTCCCGCTGATTTTCGGTGATTGATTCGATTAGCGCGTTTCCGTTTTTAACCTCAATCACGGACATAGCCCGATCTTGGCCCACGTTCATCGTTAATTACCATTTTTCATTTTCGGAAACTTCGAAATTTATGACTTGAAATGTGTATATAAAGATGGCATCATCCATCTCGACATTCCTCACACAGCTCTCACCTCTCTGCCTCACTCTACCTTTCGTAACAATCCGAAAACCTTTTTTCTATTCTTTATAACCTCCCGTTCCACACACCACCGTATCCAACTGTCACACCCCGACTGCGTAAAACAACAAATCGCGGCGGAATCCTCGGGGAGTGTTGTAACAGAATCATTGTTTCAAAACACACGGAAGTTTGAAGTTTTGTTTTATTTAAACATTAAATATTTACATCGTCTGGAAATCTAAATAAACAAGTTAAACATAATCTATTATTGTTATTAAGTCACTAAGGCCTTGTCCAGTCCTATGTGAGCATGCATCCTAGCAATCAACATCATTCAACAACACCTGAAACATATGTGAAAACAAAGTCAGCAAAGAAATGCTGGTGAGTACATAGGTTTTTGAGAGTGTCGGATTCATGGCTGGTTTACATGTTGCAATACTTAATTAAAAACCTTGTTTTGAAAAGTATTGTATTGCGACATAATTAACCAACTCAAATCAAGTTGGTTATAATTTATAAAATATCGTAGCCATGATTCTTAACCCAAAACATTTATTTAATTAAATCAAATTGTAAAACATCTCGTTAATAAAATTCGTTAATAAAATTCGTTAATAAAACTCGTTAATAAAATTCGTATGGTTTATATCATTTTGAAAACCTCGTTTGTGTGACATCGTTTCAAAATCGTTTACCCAAGTGAACTAAATAACGCCACGGTATGTAATACGATGAAAACACTTATATATAGGAGGTACCAGCGGCGTATCCACCATGCTTTCATGACATTACACCCGTCCCGTTATCTAAACACTAACCAAAAACCAATTGTTTACCCAAATCGTTCAATTCGTTAAAAATCGCTTTAGTCGTTTAAATCATTCTCATTTTAAATTGTGAAAACTACTTTTAATTGTCTCGCTAATAATATCCAAACCTTCGCAACTCGCCTATCGCTTCTCGCATTAATAAACCACCAAAGGGTAAATTAACAATCACAGATTCAGTCGTTACCCACCTAACCCACACATAACCATGGGTGAAGTCTGATAATGGGATTTGTCAGATCCTATGGTACCATAACCTAATACTGGTCGGTTTGGCCAAAACTAATGAATATTATTCGTTATATAAATACAATCAACAAGTTTGTTTACTTTATCAAAATCGTTATAAATTTTGTATAAACCATATCATTTATTTTTGAAACCATCGTTAAAACCTCGAAAATATTTAGCACATATGAATCACCCCAAAACAATTGAAAACAGTAAAATAGGGGAACTATGTACTCACCTGAGAATGATTAGAGGTCTTAAACAACAACCAAGCAAAGCTAGAGGGAGCACGGAATCATTCGGCAACCTAATAACAATATAAATAAACCGTACCTAAGTCGGAAGATTGGATAGGATGAGGTTTTGTAAACCACACGAGTATTGGAACTCATATCACATGGTTTAACAAAGTCTACATTCTAAAACAAAACCTAACCTAAGTGCTTTCGACCCATTGTGACCCATTAAGGTAGCTTACGCTACTTTAACGTGTCGTTCGCGCAAAAGCGCGTTCGAGACGTCTAACTAGTCCTGTGACAAGTATTATATACCTAAAGATGTTGCATAATCAATTTAGTGACAAAAGTTTATGTTACATATGCTTAATTACCAATTACGCATGAAAAGGGCATTTTGGTAATTTACCTAAGGCATATAAACTACCTATCATACAACTACTTAAACTAGGTGACCATAAGGTATAACCTCGGAAGGTTATTCCCTATGCAACTATGGTCACTAAATATGTTTGGTCGGATCTTAATGATCGACCAAACGGGTCGAGTTCGAAAGTCTAAGCGGGTGTTTAGTCCGCTTGACTTACGACTCTACACAAGCACTAAACTAAAAAGTGACGAGCTAAACATGCTACAACATGTTTAGTTAAGTTAGAAAACAAGTTTGATATCAAAACAAACAGTTTTGATACCCAAAAGTAGTTTGGTTACAAAATACACGAGAAAGCGCATTTTGGCCGAAACTACGACTCGTCATTGAGCCTAGATAACGTGGTAATCAGTAGGTATAGTCACTAGGGACTATAACCATCGTGATTACGCTCACGTTATGAAGTTCAAACGAACTTCGCATTGACCATAAACTGTTCAATGCTGAAAGTCAAATGTAGTTTGACTTTAAGCTAAAAACGCATGAAAGAATGAAAGAGGACTTACAAAAGGTCCAAGAATAGAGTCTTGATCCCAAGTATTCTCAGGTATGGAGTGCTAAAGCTCCAACTTAAAGAAATTTCAGGATCAAGTGTGGGTTGAGAGTGAAGTGGGGTGGGCTATTTATAGTTTTTGCAAACCGTTAGGATCATTTCTTGGTAAGGACGGAAAGATCTAAGTCGTACAAGTGTTAGGGAATGATTGGGGGACTTGTTTATCACACAAACCAGCCCATAGCAACCATAAAACCATTTGCAAGACTTGGGAACAGTTGGTTCAAGCTGGAACACAATTCTGCTGATCTGGGGGGTCCTTACGGACCGTATGGATATGTGCTTACGGTCCGTAAGCCTTGTGCAAGTCAGCAAGTTTCAAACATGGCAGATTTAGTCCCTGAAGCCCTAAAACAAGGTTTTCGATGCATTTTTGACACGTTTAAGCCCCGTTAACCCCATTTCAAATTTCTAAGATGAAGTTAAAGTATAGGGAACTTAAAATGTACTCAAAAACATCCCGGATGTCGGTTCGTTTGGTCGTACGGTTGCGTTGTTCGGTTAATTACGACGGAGGTAGTAACGAACGCAAAAACGATCCAAATTAAGCGACGAATGGATTTTTGTCATGCCATTCACTAAAATAACGTATTTTAATGATTACATAAATTTTTGGATGTCCGGATATATTCAGAACGTAAGATATGCGCGAAAATGCAAACTTATGCACTTTTTGACGTTTTTAGTCCCTGAATGATCAATAAAGTTTATTTTAGCATACCGAACCCCTCAAAGTGTTGGTGCATACATCTGTCGTCTTCATCTTATATTGAGTCTAGTTGCGTTGCGGATCTGAACAAGAGACATCATCTAGGTGACATACAAGTGACGTCATCTAGGTGACATCACAAGTGACATCATCATTGAAAGTCAAATACACAAAATAGATTCCATGTTCGGTTGAAAGTCTGCTCGCTTGAAATTGTAATTTGTATGTTAGCTTGAGATGTCTGATCGCTTGAACCGTGTATGTGTCATTTCAAGCTGTCTATCATGTAGTATATATATAGGTCATGTGTTGTCATTTGAAGCGATCAAGGATAAAGTCTAGAATCGATACCGAGGTGCTGCCGGTATATCTCGTGAATGTAATTGTTGTTAAATTATTATACAAGAGATTTAAAGTGATATTCAAGCTGTTTCAAAGTCAGTTTCTTAGTTTCCGCATCTGAAACTGATAAAATCTCTTCTGAACGACTCGTTTGGGTCACAAACCGATCCTACAAGTGATATCAGAGTTTAGGAGGAAGAGATTTTGCAAAAAACAGCCAGTTTTTGTCACTTTTTTTTATTTCTACACCATTCTTTTTCAAATTTAAAATTTTTCACGGATAAAATCGGCTCAAACTTTCACATATTGTGCGTAATCATGTTTTAACGAATCCTGGAAAGTTTCATCATTAAAATCGATCTAAAACTTTATTTTTTCGGTATACTCGCTTGAAAGTTGTTCGTATTTCCTGACATCATTGACATTTCAAGCGAACTAAGTATCGTGTGTTCGCTTGAAATTGGCTGTCCGTTTGAAAAATTGTTGACACTGCTTGAATACGTCTAACTGCTTGAAAACATTGATCGCTTGAAATCATTGATAGCTTAAAAACTTCGATCGCTTGAAATCATTGACCGCTTGAAAACATGTATCGTGTATTGTGAAACATTCTAATCGAAGTGATCAGTTGGTTGGGAATAGATATCACATGTGTTTGTGCCAGTTTGCATTAAAGCATTCACGTTTTGTCGGCCATTTGAATTGAACAATTAAAGTTGTCCGCTAGTGTAAATGAAGGCCCAATGAGAATTCGTTTAAAAGAAATAGTTTGAACCGGTTTACATGCAAAGGATAAAGTTGTCGGCCCATATCTTGATATAAGCATTTGCATGTGAATTATTCACCGATCCATGTGCTTTGACTGAATGATTTGTGCGGCCAAATGAAATTAAGTTTTTGAATTATGGTTGTCTGACAAATTAAATGGACTACATGTGATGTGTCAGACACATCAAAGGGACGTGTCTTACTGAAATACTCATCGAAGAAAGACAAGAGTATATGGATTGATTTGGGTGAGGTGACATCATTGTAAGGGTTAAAAAGTTTTATCATGCTGTTTTTGAAAAAGATTAGAAAAGGTGAATAAAGTGAGTAGGTTGCATAATCTGATTTAGGGACTTTGGACCAAGTTTTGGTTGCTACATCATTT
>JARYGA010025709.1:0-30313 GCA_030545235.1 Helianthus tuberosus
TCAGATTGCAGACGTGGAATACGTTATGAATACCACTGAGCTCTTCAGGTAAATTTAACTTGTAAGCCACTGATCCAACATATTCGATAATCTCGAACGGTCCTACATACCTCGGGCTTAACTTACCTTTCTTACCGAATCGCATCACCCCCTTCCAGGGTGATGCTTTAAGCAACACTTTGTCACCTACTTCGAATTTCATAGGTTTACGCTTTGGATCTGCGTAGCTCTTCTGCCTATCTCGGGCAGCTTTGAGACGGTCACAAATCTGGACAATCTTGTCCGTCATTTCAAAGACTATCTCCGGTCCTGATAATTGGACATCTCCAACTTCCGCCCAACAAACGGGCGTTCTGCACTTTCTACCGTATAAGGCCTCGAAAGGCGCAGCTTTAATGCTGGTATGGTAGCTATTGTTGTAGGAGAATTCGATTAATGGCAGGTGGTTGTCCCAACTACCACCTAAATCAATCACGTATGCTCGAAGCATGTCTTCCAAAGTTTGAATAGTACGCTCACTCTGACCGTCCGTCTGAGGATGGTAAGCCATACTAAAATTTAAACGCGTGCCCAAAGATTGCTGGAAATTTTTCCAAAAATGTGACGTGTATCTAGTATCTCTGTCAAAGATAATAGACACAGGTATGCCATGTAAAGCTACAATCTTATCCACGTATAATTGGGCTAACATGTCGGAGCTATAAGTCTCCTTAATGGGTAGGAAATGTGCTGACTTAGTCAGTCTGTCTACGATCACCCAAATGGTGTCATTTCCTTTCCTTGTCTTAGGTAACTTGGTGATAAAATCCATAGTTACCATTTCCCACTTCCAAGTGGGAAGTTCAGGCTGTTGCAGCAAACCTGACGGCTTTTGATGTTCTGCCATGACTTGCCCACACGTCAAGCATTTAGCTACATAGGCAGCTACAGACTTTTTCAAGCCTATCCACCAATAATTTGCCCTTAGATCCTGGTACATCTTATCAGCTCCAGGATGAACGGAATATTTAGAACTATGGGCTTCTTGGAGTATAACATCTCGAAGTCCCCCATAAATTGGAACCTATATTCGTCCATTCAATCTCAGAATTCCGTCCTTGCCCTGAGATAATTGTTCTTCAGTGACTCCCAGCTTTTCATTAGGATAGTTAGCTTCCAACACAGCTTCCTTCTGTGAAGCTAACAACCTTTCATTCAAACTGTTCTTTATTTCAATGCTCTTGGCATTGATTCGGATGGGTTTCACCCTTTCCTTTTGACTCAAGGCATCAGCGACTACATTCGCCTTGCCGGGATGGTATCTGATTTCACAATCATAATCATTTAAGGTCTCCATCCAACGGCGCTGCCTCATGTTTAAATCCTTCTGATTAAACAGGTGCTGGAGGCTCTTGTGATCAGAATAGATCACACACTTGATTCCATAAAAATAATGCCTCCATAGTTTTAGTGCAAATACGACGGCACCCAACTCCAAGTCATGGGTGGTGTAATTCTTTTCATTCACCTTTAACTGCCATGAAGCATAGGCAATAACCTTGCCTTTCTGCATAAGCACGCACCCCATGCCAGTGTGTGATGCATCACAGTAAACTACAAATTCTTCGGTACCTTCAGGCAATGTCAGTACAGGAACGTTGCTCAACTTTTGCTTTAGGATATCAAAGGATTCTTGCTGCTTAGGACCCCAATCGAACTTTACTTTCTTACGAGTCAATGAAGTTAGGGGTGCAGCAATCCTTGAAAAATTTTCAATGAAACGCCTGTAGTAACCTGCCAATCCCAAGAAACTGCGAATTTCTGTGGGAGTCTTTGGTTCCTGCCAATTCATAACAGCTTCGACCTTAGCGGGATCCACTTGGATACCACGCTCACTAACCACATGTCCAAAGAATTGGACTTCTCGAAGCCAGAATTCACACTTAGAGAATTTGGCATAGAGCTTCTCATGATGTAGGAGTTTAAGAATACAGCGAAGGTGTTTCTCATGGTCAGCTTGGTTCTTCGAGTAGATGAGGATGTCATCAATGAAAACGATGAAGAATTTATCTAAGTAAGGCTTGCAGACGCGATTCATAAGATCCATGAATGCGGCAGGTGCATTAGTGAGCCCAAAAGGCATCACTAGGAACTTGTAATGACCATAACGAGTCCTAAATGCAGTTTTGTATACGTCTTCATCTCTAACCTTCAGTTGGTGATAGCCTGACCTCAAGTCAATCTTCGAGAAATAACTTGCCCCTTGAAATTGATCGAACAAATCGTCGATCCTGGGCAAAGGATACCTATTCTTTATTGTGACCTTATTAAGCTCACGGTAATCGATGCACAGACGCATCGATCCATCCTTCTTCTTGACAAACAAGACTGGTGCTCCCCAAGGAGACGAACTAGGTTTAATGAAACCTTTAGCCAGCAATTCATCCAGTTGCGTCCTCAATTCCTTCATCTCTGTTGGCGCCAACCTATAAGGTGCTCTAGCAACAGGAGCTGCTCCAGGGATGATGTCAATTCTGAATTCTACTTGCCTATCTGGTGGTAAGCCAGGTAGTTCTTCAGGAAAAACTTCAGGGTATTTAGAAATGACAGGGATTTCTTCAATCTTGGGCTTCAGCTCGTCAATAGTCACTTGTGCCATGTAGATGACACAACCCTTCTTCAAACACTTAGAGGCCTTGAGCATAGTCACTTTCTCAGGCAGTCCATACCGGGTATCTCCCTGAATGGTAAGTGGTTCACCAGACGAAGTCTTGATCACCACTTGCTTCTTATTACAGACAATTTGGGCCTGGTTGTGAGATAACCAGTCCATGCCTAAAACGATGTCGAAACCAGCCAACTTCAAAGGGAGTAGGGACATAGGAAAAGAGTGGTTCTTAATGGATATGAAGCATCCATCTAATATGGTTGAGGCGGTTTCTAAGGTGCCATCTGCTAACTCCACCTCATATTTCACTCTTAGGGTTTTAACAGGTAAATTCAGCAATTTGCAAAACTTATTACCTACAAATGATTTATCTGTGCCTGAATCAAAAAGTACTCTTGCATAGATATCATTTATGAGAAAGGTACCTGTGATCACATTATCGTCTTGCACAGCCTCCTTCGCATCCATCCTAAAGACCCTAGCATTGGTCTTCTTGGCCTCTTCAGGCTTCTTGGCGTATTTAGGGCAGTTGGTTTTAATGTGCCCTTTCTCATTGCAACTGTAGCACGTTGCATCCTTCAGCTTTTTGCAATCCAAGGTCTTGTGTTCCTTGGACTTGCATATCCCGCAAGCAAAAGTTCTTGCCTGAGTCTGCGAGTTCGATTCGAGCCTGCACTTTCCGAAGTGCTGTTTCTTGCAGACTTTGCACTTGGGCTTTTCACCAGACTGATGCCCATCCTTCTTTGACTCAGAACCCTTCTTTTTGTCACCATTTCCTCGGTGCTTCTTGTTTGAGTGAATTATCATCTTCACGTTTTCTTTTCTCAGCATCTTTGTTCCTCAGCGATCTTTGTCTGACCGAATCCAATGTGAGGGACAAAGATATATCAGCCACAGATCTGAAAGTAGTCGGTCGAGAGGCCTTCACGCTTGCCTTTATCTCGGGGGCTAAACCCCCAATGAAACGAGCTATTCGTTTGGGTTCCGGGGTCACCAGATACGGAACCAACCTCGACATTGTATTAAAGCTCGTGAGGTAAGCTTGGCAATCTAGATTGGTCATTACCAACGAAAGAAAATCTGACTCAATCTTTTCAACCTCGTGCTGAGGACAGTAGTTCTCCCTTATGAGGGCAACGAATTGTTCCCAAGACATGTTGTACAATGGGATCTTCCCAGTGGCTTGAATCAGCGATCTCCACCAGGCTAAGGCCTCGCCCTTAAAAGATTGTGACACAAACTTGACTATATCCCGCTGATATCCACTACTGTGTCCATCTCATCTAACCACGTCATGCAGTTAATGGCTCCTTTTTCCCCAGTGAAATCTCTGGGTTTGCATGAAACAAAGTATTTATAGGAGCAACCCTTATTACGGGGTTCTTTATTTAGTACAATCTGTTGAGATGGAGCACTGTGGTGGTTTGAGGAGAGTCGATCATCATCTTTCTTTGGTTCTTCCTTCTTGGAGGGAGGCTTGCTGTGAGCCTCAGAATGAGTCTTTGGCTTTGAAGGCGGCGCAGATAGGGTCCTACTTCGAGTCCCACTATAATCTTCATACTGCCGCTCCAAGGCCTTTGTAACAGCGTCGTCTACTAACGCTTTCAGTTCATCACCCGTTATGTTAATTCGGGCGTTATCATTATTCTCCTTTGGGTGACTATTAATTTCATCCGAGTCAGCCATTTTAATTTGAACTGTTGCATAAGACAATGAAAATAGTTTATTTGGGAGTTTATCATAGAATTGTCTTTTATGGAAATTCATTAACCATGGTATACATAGACCATATTTGGTTAATTTGTTAATCATATTTATTTAGGATTTTTATTATAATTTATCCTAATTATAAAACAATAACAGTTTTATTAGTGGCACAAAAGGCCTAGTCGCAAGGACATTTTTAAACTATAAGCTATGATTTCAGAGAATCAAGGCTTTAAGGTTTGAACATAATTCTATACCTTTTTTGGACAGGGAGTCATAGCTACCACTGTCTTTTGGCTCATGTAGAAATGAGCAAGGCCCGTAGGCACTATATTACCAATGTATGGTCAAAATATGATCATCTTAATTGATGATTTAAACCCATGATTCGTAGATCATTAAGTTGGGTTAGGAATCTTTTGAAGAATCCTTATATAAGAATGACGTGTGTGATTTTAACGAATCACATCTGCCAGGAGCGTTAACATGTTTTCAGATGTCAACTGGAATTTGAATCTTTTTAACAGGTTTTACCATCTTGGCCAGGTCTTATAATGACATGCAGGCTAGGTTATACCTTTAAGATTCTTAATTAATATTTAAATAGGCAGATTACTTTTAAAAGGAAATGTTTTTGATTCATTTATTTCATATATAATTTATTTATGCATATAGTGGCAAAAATGAAATTTATAAATTAAACATTCCATTAATTATTAATAGATTACACATCGCCCTAAACGGGACTTTTTAACAAAGCAACATACCCACGCAGGGACTTAAACAAACAACATACCCTCGTAGGGATTAACAGAAGGATAGACCCACGCAGGGGTCAAAACAAACAAACATACCCACATAGGGGTCAATACAGCAAGACAGGCCCACACAGGGGCTCAACTGGTACAAGGAAATTACAACAAATAATGGAAGGATTCAATGGTCCTTCTTGCTCTTCCCTTTTATTAAACTTGTCAATCCTTGGAAGAAACTTTGTCGCTCCCTGCGATCTCTGTGAAAATATCGCTCGACTTGGTCCAACCTTTGCAGAATTTCTTCACGCTCTGGTGGGGAGAACCTTGGCGGCTGCGATTGTTGCCGAAATATAGGTCTAGTAGGTATTTGGTACCCATGAGTTGGGTACCCTACTCCCCATGGAGCTCCATACAGTCCTTCCGGGTGAAGGGCGTTGTAATTGGCCGCTACCAAGTATGGGTCGGCTTCAGCGTAACCATAGTTGGTATGAGCCGACTGCTCAAACGGGTTGTACACCATAGAACCAGTGTAGGCAGGAATCGGGTTATCAAAACCCATCGGTGGTGGCTGCGGTGCAACTGGGTTTGAAGGCCCAGCCATTTGTGGGTCTTCCTGAAGTGGCGGGTAATGACTGCCACTTGATTGGCGAGGAAAGCTAAAATGAAAATCTCCTCCACGCGCGGACATACGTGCTCCGGTTCTCCTACGCCTCGGCGGTTGCGGAGGTGCCGGCTGAACTGGCGGCGGTGGAGGCGGTGGCGTGACTGCCACAAAACGTGAATCCCCAGAGGGATCTTGCTGCTGCTGGTGAGGCGACGAATGATGCGAGGGTGTAAAATACCACTCGCACTGGTTAAATCGTGCCTGGTAACTGTCCGGACCACGGTAGGGTGATCCATGAAAAGACGAACCATCGGAGACCTCGATTGGATGGTTGGGAGTTCCGGTTGCGGGCTCGACTGGATCGGTGTCCTCGTCCATGTCCTATGATCACCGGAGTAATGATCCTCTGGCCCCAATGGGTTAAAACCCACTGGTTCTTGTATGTAGTTTTCCGGGTTAAACCGGCCCCTAAAAACAGGTGTACGGTCACCAAAAGAATGGGGCGATAGGGATCGCTGTAGAGGTATGTAACAAGGTTGAGGGTTATCGGGCTCATTTTCCGAATGTGGCCCATAAGAGTTATGAATGGGAGGCGTCGAACTGTGTGAAACAGATCGTCTCGCAGGTTCAAAAAGGTTCCTCCTGTCCTCTCGTGGGTCAGCACTCGCGGTGGCGGAAGGAGCTCGCATGTGCGAAGGCCCTGCTTCGTGATCATTGGGGGCGGTGATTGGCCCCTTGCCTCGTCCTCTTCGTCGAAAGAATCTTGGCGGCATATTTAGTCCTGTCAACATAACATAAGATAACAACAAGAATATAAAATAAAAGACAAAGTTAAAAATAAATTGCAACAAATTTGGATTGTTCCTATGTTCTTTGTCTAGACTCGAAAATTTTGGAATGTGCAATTGTGTAACTGAGATTAAACACAAAAGGCTAGTGTTTAATTCACTCAGCGTTGGCTCTCATACCAACCTGTCACACCCCGAATTTCCACGTATGACCGGTGGGCCCGGTGGGGAATATCGTGACGTGGTTGGCAACATAATAGTCAAACAACACAATATTTAAATGCACAACGGCAGCAAATGAAAGATATATTTCAACTGAATATAATAATGTAATATCTTGTATCACAAACAGTCGAAAGTTTATCCACAGAAGGATCGAAATAAATAGGAAACAGTAGTTCAACAGACGATAGGCATCTTAAGCTTGCGAGACTCTTTATTGATGCTAAGGAGAAAATCCAGCCTATTACGAGTAGTACCTGCATTTAATCTTTTTGGGAAAATACGTCAGTTTACACTGGTAAATACAATTAACCGACTCATTTTGAAAATGGTTAAAATTGATTTGAATACACGTGGCACAAACTTTTTATAACTTGGGATAATTATTTAAATATATAATCTCGTAAAAGAATTACATGTTCCCTATGCGTTCAGTAGCCCGGATCGTGCCGGGTTAAAGATCAATAGACACACCACATTATTTATTTATGCACTGACGGGTGTACGCCTACACCCCGCGCTTAAGTCGTGGCCATTTCGTGAAATGATTCCAAGGATATCCGGGACATGGTCATTAACCTCCCAAAGGCTTTAAGCAAACAAAACAATTTAAACGGGCCGATTAAAATTCAATTAACCACCATATGGTGGAAGATTTAATGCCTGACCAAGCGGTATTTTATATACCGTACCCCAAGCCCGTATAGGGAAAATAAGTTAAAAGTATTTACCTTTGCAAGTATAATTCACACAAACAACAAATGCAAGTAGCTTTTACTGGTCCTCCTATTCTAGATCGAAGGTTTATAATAACCTATTAGAATCCTAACGGGTCTTTAGTTAAGCTTAAGCTTAGACCGGTTAGTTTTAAAGATACGGTTCGTACGCACGATTAAGCGAAGACCGGAATAGAATGTGATTTAGACCCAACAAGTTTGAAGACTTGTCTTATATGGGTAATCTAAACCCATTCTGGATTTTGAGATAAAACCGATAAGGTTTAACCCGTTTCGGCTAATTTATGCAAACTAGTTACATAAACCGAACCGAACGCGCAAGAGGCGTAACTGGTAATCATTAGAGCCATATACAGGTTTCCTAAGTTAATATGCCTCAAATATGTTGTGACATCAGTAAGATAACTTTTATTATGCCCGAAACGAATTTAAACACAAACTATGCCCCGTAGGGGTAGTTTGGTCATTTACAAGGTTATAAAAGAGTTTAAGTGTTATCCTGAGTTACAGGTCTGATGTAATCAGCAAAAATACTTAATTTGATAAGTTATATCAGTAGGGTATTGTATATATGTGAAATTTATCAATTATAACCAAACTATGCACCGTAGGGGCATTTTGGTAATTTCACATAAGCCGAAAAGCTCAAAACTGAAGTCTAAGTTAAACAACTTTTGCTTACTGTTAAAATATTATAATTTACCTAAAATATCAGTAGGTATCAACCCTTGTATGTTTAAAATAGTTTTAGTACATACTATGCGTTAAAAACGCTTAAAAAGGCGATTAGAAGCCGTTTTCGGGTTCTATATAGAAAGCTGATATTTTTATTATTCCAGAAGGTTTAAAATAATTTATTTATCGTATATCATCAGTAGCAAAAGGTTTGGGGTCAAAAAGATATGTAAAACTCATTTTATAGCCCAATAGGGCAAAACCGACAATTACCGAATCAAGCCTACTACTCTAAGTTATGCTCAGCCTAAAATTAATTAAAAATCTTCAAAAATCCCAAAATAATATATCATATCAGTGGGTAAAGAGTTTGATATCAAAAAGTGGGTTTAAATAGGCTATACGCTAATTATGCCGTTAAATCGCTTAAAAGCTTTATAATTACGCTAATGAGCATAACTCTCAATCTACACCTCAAACTGATGTCAAATTTTGGTTACAAGTTTATATATCAGTAACTAAGGTTTCTACTCTTTTACATTTTCAAAAATCACGTTTTATGGTGTAAAGGGCATAATGGTCAACATATGAGCAATTAACGGAATCATGCATATTAATTGGTTAACTAATGAACCAAGGTGTATAATCACAGAGGGTTATACTAGCATGTAACCTGGTCTAATTAAAGCTCTAAGGCATTTATAAAACATGCTTAAATGGGTCAGGACTGAAAGTCAAAGCAAAAGTCAAATTATGCGACTTTCGGTTCCGAACCGGGTCTCTACTGAAAATTGTCGGGTTGAACATGTTTAGACATGTTCTTACACTAATTACCAAGTTATAATAATGATCAAACAGGTTGTATGGGTCCTACATTGCTAATTATGTATTACTTTAAAATTAAGCTTCCAGTTGACTTTTTAATAACAACTTTGACCCGACATTTGACCTAGTTAGACTGGGAATCAGAGGGTGCCCTTTTATGGGTTTAATGCCCACATAATTACCCACTTATAACTACTTTCAATTCGACTAATCACTGGACCATGAATGATTAATCGCTAAGTCAACCGTTAATTACGACGGTTTGACTTTTAAGCTAAAACTAAGCAAAAACTTAACTAAGAGAGGTTAAGCATACTTACAAGAGTCCTATGCACGATTAGGAAAGACTTGGGTCTGCTCTTAAGCTCCAAGAAGCTACAGAAATGCATAAATGAGGTGTGAAGAAATGGTTGAAACCTTGTGGCCTTTTATAGTGTTCAAAACCTCATGGATTGTTGACACACAAGTCTAACAATGGCCTTGGATCATTTCCAGATGTCCCTAAGTGTCTAGGGATTGTTTAGGGGTCGTCCAAGATGTGGAAAATCGGATTAAAGTCGGTTACAATGCACCTAGCAGACCAAAACCCAAAGTTTTCGGAGCAGACAGCCCCTCGCGGCACGCGTAGACCCCCCTGGGTCCTCGCGTGGCGCGACGCCCCCTCTGAACAAATCTAAAATTTTTGATTTTTATGCTTTGGTCCTTGGCTCTTGAAAACTTTGTTTCGACTTTATTTCTTGCACTTTGAACCCTTCAATTTGACTTATAAGGGCTTCAAGACATTTATCTACTTTGTTTAGTCCTCGGTTAACTTTATTGTTACCCGAAAAGTCATAAACTTCATCGTAGACGCTTTTAACCCCTCGCATACGAATTTGATCATAACTTTCTCATACGATAACGAAACTTTATGAAATTTATATCGTGCATTGTAGTGAGCATAATTTATCGTTACAAAGCTTCGGGTTTGCTAAAAGGTCACTCAGAGGTATAACTTAAACATGTTGACACATTTAACCCCTGTAGTTTGTAATCTCTCACTTTCTTTCATTTTTAGCTTCATATGATCCATGATTTATTCGTTTGAAGGTATGAGCATCATGTAGGGTTAATGTACAATATATTTATTCACTGTTGACATTTGGAATTCGTATATTCACATACTTTCCATGATTGTCAACTTTAATCCTTCTATAACATTCTTTCACACGTTCAAACCTATGACACGTGTCAACACATTATAGGACGTGAATTTTCGAGGTGTTACATCCTCACCCCCTTGAAAGAAATCTCGACCTCGAGATTTACTGAAATAAATAAGGGTACTTTTCTTTCATTGTGGACTCAACCTCCCACGTGTATTCGGGACCTCTACGGGCATCCCATTTTACCTTTACAATAGGCACATGCTTCCTTCGAAGCTTCTTAACCTGTCGATCTTCAATCGACAATGGTTTTTCCACAAATTTCAAGCTCTCATCTATATGCACATCTGTATGTGGTATGACTAGCGATTCATCAGCTAGGCATTTCTTCAGATTGCAGACGTGGAATACGTTATGAATACCACTGAGCTCTTCAGGTAATTTAACTTGTAAGCCACTGATCCAACATATTCGATAATCTCGAACGGTCCTACATACCTCGGGCTTAACTTACCTTTCTTACCGAATCGCATCACCCCCTTCCAGGGTGATGCTTTAAGCAACACTTTGTCACCTACTTCGAATTTCATAGGTTTACGCTTTGGATCTGCGTAGCTCTTCTGCCTATCTCGGGCAGCTTTGAGACGGTCACGAATCTGGACAATCTTGTCCGTCATTTCAAAGACTATCTCCGGTCCTGATAATTGGATATCTCCAACTTCCGCCCAACAAACGGGCGTTCTGCACTTTCTACCGTATAAGGCCTCGAAAGGCGCAGCTTTAATGCTGGTATGGTAGCTATTGTTGTAGGAGAATTCGATTAACGGCAGTTGGTTATCCCAACTACCACCTAAATCAATCACGTATGCTCAAAGCATGTCTTCCAAAGTTTGAATAGTACGCTCACTCTGACCGTCCGTCTGAGGATGGTAAGCCGTACTTAAATTTAAACGCGTGCCCAAAGATTGCTGGAAACTTTTCCAAAAATGTGACGTGTATCTAGTATCTCTGTCAGAGATAATAGACACAGGTATGCCTTGTAAAGCTACAATCTTATCCACGTATAATTGGGCTAACATGTCGGAGCTATAAGTCTCCTTAATGGGTAGGAAATGTGCTGACTTAGTCAGTCTGTCTACGATCACCCAAATGGTGTCATTTCCTTTCCTTGTCTTAGGTAACTTGGTGATAAAATCCATAGTTACCATTTCCCACTTCCAAGTGGGAAGTTCAGGCTGTTGCAGCAAACCTGACGGCTTTTGATGTTCTGCCTTGACTTGCGCACACGTCAAGCATTTAGCTACATAGGCAGCTACAGACTTTTTCAAGCCTATCCACCAATAATTTGCCCTTAGATCCTGGTACATCTTATCAGCTCCAGGATGAACGGAATATTTAGAACTATGGGCTTCCTAGAGTATAACATCTCGAAGTCCCCCATAAATTGGAACCCATATTCGTCCATTCAATCTCAGAATTCCGTCCTTGCCCTGAGATAATTGTTCTTCAGTGACTCCCAGCTTTTCATTAGGATAGTTAGCTTCCAACACAGCTTCCTTCTGTGCAGCTAACAACCTTTTATTCAAACTTTTCTTTATTTCAATGCTCTTGGCATTGATTCGGATGGGTTTCACCCTTTCCTTTCGACTCAAGCCATCAGCGACTACATTCGCCTTACCGGGATGGTATCTGATTTCACAATCATAATCATTTAAGGTCTCCATCCAACGGCGCTGCCTCATGTTTAAATCCTTCTGATTAAACAGGTGCTGGAGGCTCTTGTGATCAGAATAGATCACACACTTGATTCCATATAAATAATGCCTCCATAGTTTTATTGCAAATACGACGGCACCCAACTCCAAGTCATGGGTGGTGTAATTCTTTTCATGCACCTTTAACTGCCGTGAAGCATAGGTAATAACCTTGCCTTTTTGCATAAGCACACACCCCATGCCAGTGTGTGATGCATCGCAGTAAACTACAAATTCTTCGGTACCTTCAGGCAATGTCAGTACAGGAGTGTTGCTCAACTTTTGCTTTAGGATATCAAAGGATTCTTGCTGCTTAGGACCCCAATCGAACTTTACTTTCTTACGAGTCAATGAAGTTAGGGGTGCAGCAATCCTTGAAAAATTTTCAATGAAACGCCTGTAGTAACCTGCCAATCCCAAGAAACTGCGAATTTCTATGGGAGTCTTTGGCTCCTGCCAATTCATTACAGCTTCGACCTTAGCAGGATCCACTTGGATACCACGCTCACTAACCACATGTCCAAGGAATTGGACTTCTCGAAGCCAGAATTCACACTTAGAGAATTTGGCATAGAGCTTCTCATGATGTAGGAGTTTAAGAATACAGCGAAGGTGTTTCTCATGGTCAGCTTGGTTCTTTGAGTAGATGAGGATGTCGTCAATGAAAACGATGACGAATTTATCTAAGTAAGGCTTGCAGACGCGATTCATAAGATCCATGAATGCGGCAGGTGCATTAGTGAGCCCAAAAGGCATCACTAGGAACTCGTAATGACCATAACGAGTCCTAAATGCAGTTTTGTGTACGTCTTCATCTCTAACCTTCAGTTGGTGATAGCCTGACCTCAAGTCAATCTTCGAGAAATAACTTGCCCCTTGCAATTGATCGAACAAATCGTCGATCCTGGGCAAAGGATACCTATTCTTTATTGTGACCTTATTAAGCTCACGGTAATCGATGCACAGACGCATCGATCCATCCTTCTTCTTGACAAACAAGACTGGTGCTCCCCAAGGAGACGAACTAGGTTTAATGAAACCTTTAGCCAGCAATTCATCCAGTTGCGTCCTCAGTTCCTTCATCTCTGTTGGCGCCAACCTATAAGGTGCTCTAGCAACAGGAGCTGCTCCAGGGATGATGTCAATTCTGAATTCTACTTGCCTATCTGGTGGTAAGCCAGGTAGTTCTTCAGGAAAAACTTCAGGGTATTTAGAAATGACAGGGATTTCTTCAATCTTGGGCTTCAGCTCGTCAATAGTCACTTGTGCCATGTAGATGACACAACCCTTCTTAAAACACTTAGAGGCCTTGAGCATAGTCACTTGCTCAGGTAGTCCATACCGGGTATCTCCCTGAATGGTAAGTGGTTCACCAGACAAAGTCTTGATCACCACTTGCTTCTTATTACAGACAATTTGGGCCTGGTTGTGAGATAACCAGTCCATGCCTAAAACGATGTCGAAACCAGCCAACTTCAAAGGGAGTAGGGACATAGGAAAAGAGTGGTTCTTAATGGATATGAAGCATCCATCTAATATGGTTGAGGCGGTTTCTAAGGTGCCATCTGCTAACTCCACCTCATATTTCACTCTTAGGGTTTTAACAGGTAAATTCAGCAATTTGCAAAACTTATTACCTACAAATGATTTATCTGTGCCTGAATCAAAAAGTACTCTTGCATAGATATCATTTATGAGAAAGGTACCTGTGATCACTTTATCGTCTTGCACAGCCTCCTTCGCATCCATCCTAAAGACCCTAGCATTGGTCTTCTTGGCCTCTTCAGGCTTCTTGGCGTATTTAGGGCAGTTGGTTTTAATGTGCCCTTTCTCATTGCAACTGTAGCACGTTGCATCCTTCAGCTTTTTGCAATCCAAGGTCTTGTGTTCCTTGGACTTGCATATCCCGCAAGCAAAAGTTCTTGCCTGAGTCTGCGAGTTCGATTCGAGCCTGCACTTTCCGAAGTGCTGTTTCTTGCAGACTTTGCACTTGGGCTTTTCACCAGACTGATGCCCATCCTTCTTTGACTCAGAACCCTTCTTTTTGTCACCATTTCCTCGGTGCTTCTTGTTTGAGTGAATTATCATCTTCACGTTTTCTTTTCTCAGCATCTTTGTTCCTCAGCGATCTTTGTCTGACCGAATCCAATGTGAGGGACAAAGATATATCAGCCACAGATCTGAAAGTAGTCGGTCGAGAGGCCTTCACGCTTGCCTTTATCTCGGGGGCTAAACCCCCAATGAAATGAGCTATTCGTTTGGGTTCCGGGGTCACCAGATACGGAACCAACCTCGACATTGTATTAAAGCTCGTGAGGTAAGCTTGGCAATCTAGATTGGTCATTACCAACGAAAGAAAATCTGACTCAATCTTTTCAACCTCGTGCTGAGGACAGTAGTTCTCCCTTATGAGGGCAACGAATTGTTCCCAAGACATATTGAACAATGGGATCTTCCCAGTGGCTTGAATCAACGATCTCCACCAGGCTAAGGCCTCGCCCTTAAAAGATTGTGACACAAACTTGACTATATCCCTCTCAGCGCACCCGCTGATATCCACTACTGTGTCCATCTCATCTAACCACGTCATGCAGTTAATGGCTCCCTTTTCCCCAGTGAAATCTCTGGGTTTGCATGAAACAAAGTATTTATAGGAGCAACCCTTATTACGGGGTTATTTATTTAGTACAATCTGTTGAGATGGAGCTCTGTGGTGGTTTGAGGAGAGTCGATCATCATCTTTCTTTGGTTCTTCCTTCTTGGAGGGAGGCTTGCTGTGAGCCTCGGAATGAGTCTTTGGCTTTGAAGGCGGCGCAGATAGGGTCCTACTTCGAGTCCCACTATAATCTTCATACTGCCGCTCCAAGGCCTTTGTAACAGCGTCGTCTACTAACGCTTTCAGTTCAGCACCCGTTATGTTAATTCGGGCGTTATCATTATTCTCCCTTGGGTGACTATTAATTTCATCCGAGTCAGCCATTTTAATTTGAACTGTTGCATAAGACAATGAAAATAGTTTATTTGGGAGTTTATCATAGAATTGTCTTTTATGGAAATTCATTAACCATGGTATACATAGACCATATTTGGTTAATTTGTTAATCATATTTATAAGCTATGATTTCAGAGAATCAAGGCTTTAAGGTTTGAACATAGTTCTATACCTTTTTCGGACAGGGAGTCATGGCTACCACTGTCTTTTGGCTCATGTAGAAATGAGCAAGGCCCGTAGGCACTATATTACCAATGTATGGTCAAAATATGATCATCTTAATTGATGATTTAAACCCATGATTCATAGATCATTAAGTTGGGTTAGGAATCTTTTGAAGAATCCTTATATAAGAATGACGTGTGTGATTTTAACGAATCACATCTGCCAGGAGTGTTAACATGTTTTCAGATGTCAACTGGAATTTGAATCTTTTTAACAGGTTTTACCATCTTGGCCAGGTCTTATAATGACATGCAGGCTAGGTTATACCTTTAAGATTCTTAATTAATATTTAAATAGGCAGATTACTTTTAAAAGGAAATGTTTTTGATTCATTTATTTCATATATAATTTATTTATGCATATAGTGGCAAAAATGAAATTTATAAATTAAACATTCCATTAATTATTAATAGATTACACATCGCCCTAAACGGGACTTTTTAACAAAGCAACATACCCACGCAGGGGTCAAATTGAAATACTAGTCCACGCAGGGACTTAAACAAACAACATACCCTCATAGGGGTTAACAGAAGGATAGACCCACGCAGGGGTCAAAACAAACAAACATACCCACACAGGGGTCAATACAGCAAGACAGGCCCACGCAGGGGCTCAACTGGTACAAGGAAATTACAACAAATAATGGAAGGATTCAATGGTCCTTCTTGCTCTTCCCTTTTATTAAACTTGTCAATCCTTGGAAGAAACTTTGTCGCTCCCTGCGATCTCTGTGAAAATCTCGCTCGACTTGGTCCAACCTTTGCAGAATTTCTTCACGCTCTGGTGGGGAGAACCTTGGCGGCTGCGATTGTTGCCGAAATATAGGTCTAGTAGGTATTTGGTACCCATGAGTTGGGTACCCTACTCCCCATGGAGCTCCATACAGTCCTTCCGGGTGAAGGGCGTTGTAATTGGCCGCTACCAAGTATGGGTCGGCTTCAGCGTAACCATAGTTGGTGTGAGCCGGCTGCTCAAGTGGGTTGTACGCCGTAGAACCAGTGTAGGCAGGAATCGGGTTATCAAAACCCATCGGTGGTGGCTGCGGTGCAACTGGGTTTGAAGGCCCAGCCATTTGTGGGTCTTCCTGAAGTGGCGGGTAATGACTGCCACTTGATTGGCGAGGAGAGCTAAAATGAAAATCTCCTCCACGCGCGGACATACGTGCTCCTGTTCTCCTACGCCTCGGCGGTTGCGGAGGTGCCGGCTGAACTGGCGGCGGTGGAGGCGGTGGCGTGACTGCCACAAAACGTGAATCCCGAGAGGGATCTTGCTGCTGCTGGTGAGGCGACGAATGATGCGAGGGTGTAAAATACCACTCGCACTGGTTAAATCGTGCCAGGTAACTGTCCGGACCACGGTAGGGTGATCCATGAAAAGACGAACCATCGGAGACCTCGATAGGATGGTTGGGAGTTCCGGTTGCGGGCTCGACTGGATCGGTGTCCTCATCCATGTCCTCTGCATGATCACCGGAGTAATGATCCTCTGGCCCCAATGGGTTAAAACCCACTGGTTCTTGTATGTAGTTTACCGGGTTATATCGGCCCCTAAAAACAGGTGTAGGGTCTCCAAAAGAATGGTGCGATAGGGATCGCTGTAGAGGTATGTAAGAAGGTTGAGGGTTATCGGGCTCATTTTCCGAATGTGGCCCATAAGAGTTATGAATGGGAGGCGTCGAACTGTGTGAAACAGATCGTCTCGCAGGTTCAAAAAGGTTCCTCCTGTCCTCTCGTGGGTCAGCACTCGCGGTGGCGGAAGGAGCTCGCATGTGCGAAGGCCATGCTTCGTGATCATTGGGGGTGGTGATTGGCCCCTTGCCTCGTCCTCTTCGTCGAAAGAATCTTGGCGGCATATTTAGTCCTGTCAACATAACATAAGATAACAACAAGAATATAAAATAAAAGACAAAGTTAAAAATAAATTGCAACAAATTTGGATTGTTCCTATGTTCTTTGTCTAGACTCGAAAATTTTGGAATGTGCAATTGTGTAACTGAGATTAAACACAAAAGGCTAGTGTTTAATTCACTCAGCGTTGGCTCTGATACCAACCTGTCACACCCCGACTTTCCACGTATGACCGGTGGGCCCGGTGGGGAATATCGTGACGTGGTTTGCAACATAATAGTCAAACAACACAATATTTAAATGCACAGCGGCAGCAAATGAAAGATATATTTCTACAGAATATAATAATGTAATATCATGTATCACAAACAGTCGAAAGTTTATCCACAGAAGGATCGAAATAAATAGGAAACAGTAGTTCAACAGACGATAGGCATCTTAAGCTTGCGAGACTCTTTATTGATGCTAAGGAGAAAATCCAGCCCATTACGAGTAGTACCTGCATTTAATCTTTTTGGGAAAATACGTCAGTTTACACTGGTAAATACAATTAACCGACTCATTTTGAAAATGGTTAAAATTGATTTGAATGCATGTGGCACAAACTTTTTATAACTTGGGATAATTATTTAAATATATAATCTCGTAAAAGAATTACATGTTCCCTATGCGTTCAGTAGCCCGGATCATGCCGGGTTAAAGATCAATAGACACACCACATTATTTATTTATGCACTGACGGGTGTACGCCTACACCCCGCGCTTAAGTCGTGGCCATTTCGTAAAATGATGCCAAGGATATCCGGGACATGGTCATTAACCTCCCAAAGGCTTTAAGCAAACAAAACAATTTAAATGAGCCGATTAAAATTCAATTAACCACCATATGGTGGAAGATTTAATGCCCGACCAAGCGGTATTTTATATACCGTACCCCAAGCCCGTATAGGGAAAATAAGTTAAAAGTATTTACCTTTGCAAGTATAATTCACACAAACAGCAAATGCAAGTAGCTTTTACTGGTCCTCCTATTCTGGAACGAAGGTTTATAATAACCTATTAGAATCCTAACGGGTCTTTAGTTAAGCTTAAGCTTAGACCGGTTAGTTTTAAAGATACGGTTCGTACGCACGATTAAGCGAAGACCGGAATAGAATGTGATTTAGACCCGACAAGTTTGAAAACTTGTCTTATATGGGTAATCTAAACCCATTCTGGATTTTGAGATAAAACCGATAAGGTTTAACCCATTTCGGCTAATTTATGCAAACTAGTTACATAAACCGAACCGAACGCGCAAGAGGTGTAACTGGTAATCATTAGAGCCATATACAGGTTTCCTAAGTTAATATGCCTCAAATATGTTGTGACATCAGTAAGATATCTTTTATTATGCCCGAAACGAATTTAAACACAAACTATGCCCCGTAGGGGTAGTTTGGTCATTTACAAGGTTATAAAAGAGTTTAAGTGTTATCCTGAGTTACAGGTCTGATGTAATCAGCAAAAATACTTAATTTGATAAGTTATATCAGTAGGGTATTGTATATATGTGAAATTTATCAATTATAACCAAACTATGCACCGTAGGGGCATTTTGGTAATTTCACATAAGCCGAAAAGCTCAAAACTGAAGTCTGAGTTAAACAACTGGTGCATACTGTTAAAATATTATAATTTACCAAAAATATCAGTAGGTATCAACCCTTGTATGTTTAAAATAGTTTTAGTACATACTATGCGTTAAAAACGCTTAAAAAGGCAATTAGAAGCCGTTTCCGGGTTCTATATAGAAAGCTGATATTTTTATTATTCCAAAAGGTTTAAAATAATTTATTTATCATATATAATCAGTAGCAAAAGGTTTGGGGTCAAAAAGATATGTAAAACTCATTTTATAGCCCAAAAGGGCAAAATCGACAATTACCGAATCAAGCCTACTACTCTAAGTTATGCTCAGCCTAAAATTAATTAAAAATCTTCAAAAATCCCAAAATAATATATCATATCAGTGGGTAAAGAGTTTGATATCAAAAAGTGGGTTTAAATAGACTATACGCTAATTATGTCGTTAAATCGCTTAAAAGCTTTATAATTACGCTAATGAGCATAACTCTCAATCTACACCTCAAACTGATGTCAAATTTTGGTTACAAGTTTATATATCAGTAACTAAGGTTTCTACTCTTTTACATTTTCAAAAATCACGTTTTCTGGTGTAAAGGCATAATGGTCAACATATGAGCAATTAACGGAATCATGCATATTAATTGGTTAACTAATGAACCAAGGTGTATAATCACAGAGGGTTATACTAGCATGTAACCTGGTCCAATTAAAGCTCTAAGGCATTTCTAAAACATGCTTAAATGGGTCAGAACTGAAAGTCAAAGTAAAAGTCAAATTATGCGACTTTCGGTTCCGAACCGGGTCTCTACTGAAAATTGTCGGGTTGAACATGTTTAGACATGTTCTTACACTAATTACCAAGTTATAATAATGATCAAACAGGTTGTATGGGTCCTACATTGCTAATTATGTATTACTTTAAAATTAAGCTTCCTGTTGACTTTTTAATAACAAGTTTGACCCGACATTTGACCTAGTTAGAGTGGGAATCAGAGGGTGCCCTTTTAAGGGTTTAATGCCCACATAATTACCCACTTATAACTACTTTCAATTCGACTAATCACTGGACCATGAATGATTAATCGCTAAGTCAACCGTTAATTACGACGGTTTGACTTTTAAGCTAAAACTAAGCAAAAACTTAACTAAGAGAGGTTAAGCATACTTACAAGAGTCCTATGCACGATTAGGAAAGACTTGGGTCTGCTCTTAAGCTCCAAGAAGCTCCAGAATTGCAGAAATGAGGTGTGAAGAAATGGTTGAAACCTTGTGGCCTTTTATAGTGTTCAAAACCTCATGGATTGTTGACACACAAGTCTAACAATGGCCTTGGATCATTTCCAGATGTCCCTAAGTGTCTAGGGGTTGTTTAGGGGTCGTCCAAGATGTGGAAAATTGGATTAAAGTCGGTTACAATGCACCTAGCAGACCAAAACCCAAAGTTTTCGGAGCAGACAGCCCCTCGCGGCACGCGTAGACCCCCCCTGGGTCCTCGCGTGGCGCGACGCCCCCTCTGAACAAATCGAAAATTTTTTATTTTTATGCTTTGGTCCTTGGCTCTTGAAAATTTGTTTCGACTTTATTTCTTGCACTTTGAACCCTCCAATTTGACTTATAAGGGCTTCAAGACATTTACCCACTTTGTTTAGTCCTCGGTTAACTTTATTGTTACCCGAAAAGTCATAAACTTCATCGTAGACGCTTTTAACCCCTCGCATACGAATTTGATCATAACTTTCTCATACGATAACGAAACTTTATGAAATTTATATCGTGCATTCTAGTGAGCATAATTTATCGTTACAAAGCTTCGGTTTTGCTAAAAGGTCACTCAGAGGTATAACTTAAACATGTTGACACATTTAACCCCTGTAGTTTGTAATCTCTCACTTTCTTTCATTTTTAGCTTCATATGATCCATGATTTATTCGTTTGAAGGTATGAGCATCATGTAGGGTTAATGTACAATATATTTATTCACTGTTGACATTTGGAATTCATATATTCACATACTTTCCATGATTGTCAACTTTAATCCTTCTATAACATTCTTTCACACGTTCAAACCTATGACACGTGTCAACACATTATAGGACGTGAATTTTCGAGGTGTTACACCTTAGTCGAGAGCCGGCTTGAAAACGGATTTCCACCGGAGAGATGACCGATTAACGGGTTGAACCTAAATCTTCATCGAAAACTGCACCATTGATTGAATGGGCTGAGACCATTCGACCGAATGAACTGGTTTCGGTACTATTCCGTTGTTTGACACATCATCACGACGTCTCCGTTAAACTTAAAAAATTTTACTTAGAAAATTTTACAAGATTTCAAATACAGATCACTCACTCGAATGGCCATCCGACCGGATGACCATCCGTCCGGATGGCCATCCGACCAGGCGACCTGACCCTTATACTATTTCTTGTTTAAAATGCTTTGAACTAAACTTCAAATTCTCAACGATTTATAAACAAACACATCTCACTCGAATGACCATCCATTCAAATGGCCATCCGCTCGGATGACCATCCGTCCGGACGACCATCCGCTCGGATGGGTTATACCCATTCATTTGGTTCACCTTTCGAACACTTAATCCATTCGACACTCTGAATCTCAACCGAACAACACTTATGCTTCTATTTCTATGCTCAGGCTAACTCAACGCGCTCCCTTCAATCCAATACAGACTGTGTTTACTTGATAAACACACACTGTGAGTATACTCGAACCCATTTTCTTTCAACGCACTTTTGGGTGTTACATACGTTCTATATCAAAACACAACGCAAACACTTTAAACGCTAACCATTCCCGCATGTTATACGTGATCTATGAATGCTTATACTATGCTTATACAGTGTTACACTATACCGCCTCTAGCAACGATAGTACTATAGTTTGGACTCAGCACCTGTCGTGGATAGGGGTTGCTAGGGATCACATCACTTTACTTCACGTGTTGGCTGAACATGTGTCGCGCATACTCTACAACACAGTCTCGTGGTTAAGTTGTAATCATTGTTTGATAGTTACATGCTTCGCCCGTTACGTGATACATGTTGGTTATGCGTAAACGCTTTTTCTACTATATGCTATGCAAACTTGTGTACTCACCTTTACATTTTAGGTATTGACTTTATTTTAACGTATGTGACAGGTTAAGTGGATGCTAAGATGAGTCAAGTTAGGAAGTCTAGAAACCCACCGAATAAAAATCTGAGTTGTCGGAATGGAACTGTTTTTTAGACTGATATTTGTAATGACTGTTTTGCTTTATATGTTTAATAGTATGGGATATTGAACGTTAAATATATTGTCATTAATATTTGTTATGGATTCTCATGAACAATCTGTTTTGCTTAGTGCCACGCCCCAATGATTCCGCCATCGATTGGGGTGTGACAGATTGGTATCAGAGCCATAACTAGAGGGAATTAGGTCGAGTCGTGTAGAATTGACCTAGTCTATAGTCTAAGTACCAACAGACCTGCTTTGTGCGAACCCAGTAGGGGTTCCGTACGAAACCACTTAAGTTACTCTCGATTCGAACTCATAAAAGCTACATCTTTGTGCGAACACGCATACTACAGTTTCGTGCAAAGGCAGCCTTTCCTAAGGTTGAAAACGCATATTGCCTTTCCTAAGGTTGAAAACGCATATTGCCTTTCCTAAGGCTGACACAATACACACGTTTTTGAAAACACTCGCATAACAAAAACGAGTGATTGAATCGAGATTAGGTGTGAAAACCAGGAACTCTCGATAAGATCACTCACTCTACGCATATTTTTACTCTCAGCACGAGAACTTTAGTTGAGTTAGGAGTGACATCCACACCTCAACGGAAATCTCCCCCTCTCTATCTATTGGAACTCTCGAATCCTTTTTGGTGAAGGAGTGTCCTGGGGCAAGGTTGTTAAGTTAGGGGTGAAACCCACATCTTAACGACCAGTTCCACTCCCTACTTTGATTTTACAAACTCTCACCAAAATCTCGACTGTTCTGACGACGCGAGTCACGTAGTAACTGGAAGGATGAGTGTCGTTCACCATGTTTCGGTGAGAGCACAGTCTATTAGTCCAAAGCGTGTACTCGAGGTCGTTGTGAATAGTTGAATCACTTTGGGTTGTCGATGTCTAACACCCAAGACACTCTATTTTTCGATTTCAAGCCAGTAATCGCCGATTTTACGTGTTATCAATTTTATACGTTTATATGTTTATATGTTTCGATTTTGGAGATTTTACGCTTATTCGCTTTTCGCTTCCCGCCGCAAAGTAAAGCACAGTAACACGCCATGTCACACCCCTTTCTAAGGCGGAAGCACGAGGTGTGATCCTGAAAGGTTCTCATTGCATACGAGTGGTAAACATACTACATGATCATAAAAAAAAACTCCAAGATGCCATTGATAATAAATATCCAAAACATAAGTTAAGTCAAGTGTTCACATCACACGATAGATAATTGTTTGAAAAGTTTACAACTTTATTCCAAAGGCAAACATCAAGGTTTTGATCATTATATCACTACATGGGGTGGAATATAACGAACAAATCCCACAAAATAGGCATTGGAGTCTTGACACAACATAACTAAAAACATAAACATCATCCTTGAGCAAGAGTGAGACCACACGTACATCCACTTTAGTTACTTGAAATACATGTAAGTTTTGGAAAATCGTCAACAAAAGTTGGTGTGAATTCATGCAGTTTTTGTGTAAACATTCAAGTATTGTTGTAAAATTCATGGTATGCAATTGTACTTGAAAAAGTATTTTGTAAATGTAAACGTAAGGAATACGAGATCGCTAATGGTTCACGAGGCCACTAACATATGTAACGACATAGGAAGCATCCAAACCTTAGGCATTTTAATTTGTCGATTCACGACTAGAGACACAAAAGCACTATTGGTAAAAGTGTGGCCAAGAGTGTGGCTGCCTGAAACCCATTAGATCTAACCTTTTGTTCCGCGGTCTAGGACTTACGTTGATTAATGGTGCTTATGACACCCTATTCGTGACATGATCTTTAAAGTCATTCCTTAGTTTTGTTTTGTCATACCACAGTACATGTATTTTCCCCAAGTTTAGAAAACAAGAAAAATGTTTAAAAGTGGGGACATGAACTCACAATTTTGCATATCCTGCGTCGTAAACTTCACCGGGTTTGCTTAGTAAGTGTCGTGACCTATAATTATTCTATGTATGTTAGTCACTAGACTTGTATCACACAAGTACAAGTCACCATCTTTAGCTTATGTATCTGTTCTTTGTATGTTCATCCTTTGTGAGGGTCGTGCCCTTGTTTGTCGGGTCTTGCCCGTACGTTGTGTCTTGCACTTTGAATATGTAATGTTTATTTGTAAATATATATTTTACTTTTCAAAAATATATATTTATTCATGTAGAATTTGTCGAAGTAATAAGTGTTAAAAATAAACTTTATTTTTAACTTGTCCATATATGTTACTTATATTATTTTTCCAAAAATATATTTAACTATTTTGTTAACTAATATTCTCAATATTATTTTTGTGCAAGTATACTTAGGAAAGTATACTTGTATTTTTATGTAAATACTTGTGTATTTTACGTTATTTGCCAAAAATCAATACTTTGATTTTTATTACTTTTCGGAATTATATTTATTAAAAATAATGTATTTTTAAGTCTTGTGTGGAATATATAAATATTTTGTCATGCTATAAAATATATATACTTATTCTTGTTATTCAGCCGATTTTTGTGTAATTTCTATTACTTGGTAATGGTTATATATTTGTCCAAATATATATATATATATATATATATATATATATATATATATATATATATATATATATATATATATATATATATAGGGAGGGGATCATGCGAGAACTCCATTTATTACGAGAACCGCGAGAACCAATGTGAACACAACCTAAAATAGCTAAAACAACCTAAAAAAAACCTAACCCCCACCCCCACCCCCCAAAACCTAAACCCCCCACCCCCCAAAAACCTAACCCCCCCCCCAAGCTAAAATGCTAAAAACTAAACCCCCAAAAACCTAAAAAAATTAAAAAAAAATCTAAATTTTTTTTTTAAATATTTTTTATGTTCAAATCGCTACTTTTAGTGGCCAAAATTTTTTTTTTTTTTAATTTTAATTTTTTTTGGCTTCGAAAAGTAGCGATTTTTATATAAAAAATATTAAAAAAAAATGTTTGATTTTTAGCTATTTTTAGGCATTTTTGGTTGTGTTCACATTGGTTCTCGCGGTTCACGCAATAAGAGGTGGTTCTCGCATGATCTTCTCCCTATATATATATATAGTTATGTCCAAAAATTGTCCAAGGTCCAAATACTTATGGAATATATTTTTATAAATATATTTTCTTGTATTGTCCAAATACACTTTTTGAGAGGATTTTATATACTTGAATACTTAGGTATTCTCATGTATTTGTATATGTATTTTGGTATTTATACTCCTTGAAAGTATTTAGTGTATTTTCAAGTCTCTAATACACTACTACATATAATACACATAATATACAATTAACACAAAATTTGGTGATCACTAAATACATATATTTTTCCTAAAATATACATATTTAATATAAGTTTTAACTTGAAGAAATCATCATCTTTTAACTTGTAATTTCATACAAAAATTAGGGAAACCTTGGTAAATAGTTTTAGGTGAATTTTTGGGGAATAAGTTTCACCAAAACTTATATTTTTCTAAGTGTGAAAATTTTATAAAAATTTTGACATAGTTTCCCCTAAAAATGGAGGTTTTCTATGTTTTCAAAACATGTGTTTATTTTCTTTTTATCATCAAAACCAATTTCCAACAATTTTCATCAACAACATACACTAATTTCCTCATATGAAACATTATGGTGAACTTGATTCTTGTTAAAAATGTGTAGTCTTTTAGATCTACACTTAACATACAATGATTTTTCCAAAAACAAGTGTTCTTGAGAATTTTAAACAAACTTTTATGAGACTTTAATTTACTAACTCAATCATCCATGACTTTTATGGTTTCAAAGTTTTGTTAATCATGTTCTAAAACCATTTTATGTTCATTAGAAAGATCTTTATGTTTATCATCATGTTTCACCATGGATCTTTCAAGTTCCATGCTTAACATCTTTAGATCTTTCATAAACATGCTTCTTGAAAAATCATTAACAAGCTTTTCATAGATTTTAGTTTCAAAAGTTAGTTTTATACTCACTTTGTTACTTCAAGATTACTAGTTCATGCTTAAAAGTTCATTTTTCAAGTTCACATAAGTGTTTCATATGCTCATCTTCATGTTTAACCATGGATCTTTCAAGATCCATGTTTAAACTTGTTAGATCTAAGCTTCTAACAAGCTTAACATACTAGATCTAAACATACACACAAGATTTAATATCAACATCATTACATACACCAAAAATTACTAAAATCACTTGTTTTCTTCATGATTATGTTAGATCTTCTCATTTTCATCTTTTAAAGTTTAGTTATTTAGATGGTGAGACTTGTACATAACATAAACATGAACTAAATTAGTGATCAAGAGGCTTACAACTAGCTCTAATGGCTAGGGAAGTGGCACAAGAAGGTAGATGATGAAGATGGAAGAAAGTGAGTGGTTAAAGGCTCCTCCAAGTGGTCCTTCAAGTTCTAGCACCTCAAGCCTTCTTAGTTAGCCTCCATACACCTTGTAGTGACCTTAGAATGCTTGATTTGTGAATGAAAATGATGGTGGTAGTGTGGTGTGGGTGAGCCGAGAGCAAGGGTTAAAGGAAGGGGAAGCTGAAGTTGAAATGTTTGTGAGAATGATAAGTTTCAACAACTAAAGGTCCTTATAAAATAACTTCCAACAAGTTAATCTCTACTCGATCTTATGCACAATATCAAGGAGACATGGAAGATTAAAATATTCAAAAGATATGTGGGGCCCTTTGGGTCTGGTTATGGGTGAAGGGGGGGGGGGTAATGTGTCAAGTTTTGGAAGTTGAGGGTTTAAAGTGCAAACTAGAAGGTTTAAGTTAGTTTAAGTGTGTTTAGGTGTTTTTATGATTTTTAAGGTGTTCTATCACCAATACTAGCTTATTATCATAAAAACATTACTTCTAGTTGAATTTTGATGTCTCGGATAGTGTTCGGTTATTCGTTTCATTACGGTGCGTTAAAGTGTTAAATTGCGCAGTTTCACTAAGTATGAAGCACCTTTTGTGACAGTTTCAATTCCCGACACTTTGTAAGTTATTTTGGACACTAAAACATCAATTCTGCATAATATTTTGGTGTTAAAATGCTGTTTATAGCTGAATTTCTGCTGAATTCTGTAGAATTCGGCATTTAAAGTGAGTTTCGGGTGTCTTTTAGTGCATAAGTTAGCTTCCGGAAAGTTTATTTGCTAACACTTGTATCCATACTTGGGTTTTAATGTATTTTAGATGTTGGACCTACTCCTAGGCCCTAAATCTATTGTCTGACTGCTTTCTGCAGAAGTGCTGACACAGTGTGTCTTACCGGTGAGTTTACTAGTCTTTCTGACGCAACGCTTAAAGTAATGCATAAGGCAATATTTGTAGTATGCATGAATTCATCTGTAAAGCATGTAATCGCATAATGTTGACGTTTAAGCACATAATTGCAATTAATAAATAATATTAAAATAGTACGGAAATTACTGGTTTGGTGCCAATTATCACAGTCTCCCCCCCCCCCCCCCGTTAAAAGAATTTTGTCCCGAAATTCAAGCTGAGTTATCTCTCGCAGGAGCTTTCTCGAAAAGGTGGGGATACTTGGCTTTGAACTGGTCTTCGCATCCCCATGTGTACTCGGGTCCGTGCTTAGAGTTCCAACGTACCTTGACAAGTTTAATGCGACTCCTCCTTGGCTTTTGGATCTTCCAATCCATTACCTCAACGGGCTGTTCTGTAAATTGGAGTTTGTTGTTGATATGCACCTCATCCGCAGGGATGATTACTGTTTCTTAGGTTAGACTCTTTTTAAGGTTTGGCACATGGAACGTATCATGTACACCATTCATCTCTTCCGGTAACTCCAATTTGTACACTACGGTACCAATCTTTTCCAAGATCTTGAATGGTCCAATGTATCGTGGATTCAACTTTCCACGTTTTCCAAACCTTGCTACACCTTTCCAAGGTGAGACCTTCAACAAAACTTTGTCTCCCACCTCGAAATTCAAAGGTTTCCGTCTTCGGTCAGCGTAGCTCTTTTGTCGATCATGAGCCGCCTTGATGCGTTCTCGGATCTGCATGATCTTGTCGGTTGTTTCTTGAACAAGTTCAGGCCCAATCAACTGTTTGTCTCCAACGTCTGCCCAACACAACGGTGAGCGGCACTTGCGGCCATATAGAGCTTCGAACAGTGCGGCTTTTATGCTCGTATGGTAGCTGCTATTATAGGAAAACTCAACTAAAGGTAGATGAGTATCCCAGCTGCCGCCTAGGTCCATAACACATGCGCGAAGCATATCTTCCAGTGTTTGTATGGTCCGTTCGCTCTGACCGTCTGTTTGTGGATGGAAGGCCATGCTTAGATCCAATTGAGATCCAAAGGCCTCTTGAAAGGATTGCCAGATCCTTGATACAAATCGTCCATCTCTGTCCGAAATTATCGAGATAGGCACTCCATGACGTGCCACTATCTCCTTAAGGTATAGTTCAGCCAACTTTCCAGTGCTATCTTTCTCCCGAATTGGTAGGAAGTGTGCAGACTTTATTAACCGATCCACTATTACCCATATCATATCGTGCCCTCTAGGGGTCCTCGGTAATTTCATTATGAAGTTCATCAAAATTTGCTCTCACTTCCATACGGGGATTTCAGGTTGTTGCAATAGACCGGACGGTTTTTGATATCCATCCTTGACCTTAGCACATGTTAGGCACTTTCCAACATAATCAGCAACGTCACTTTTGAGTTTTGGCCACCAATAATACTCTTTCAAGTCTTGATACATTTTGTCTGATCCTGGGTGGATCGAGTATCTCGACTTGTGTGCTTCGTAAAAAATAACTTCTCGAATACCGCCATAGAGCGGAAACAAAATGTGTCCCATAAAATATAAGGTTCCCTCTTCATTTGGCACCAATTTCTTCTCCATACCTCAGAGATATTCAGCTTTAAGATTCTCCTTCTTAAGGGCTTCTTGTTGTGCGTCATGTATGCGTGCAGTGAGATTCGTCCGAATTGTCATTTCTAAAGCTCGAACCCTTAGGGTCTTAACCCTTCCTTTCGACTCAATGCGTCTGCCACTATGTTTGCCTTTCTAGGATGGTATTTAATCTCACAGTCGTAATCGTTCAACAACTCCACCCATCGTCGCTGACGCATATTTAACTCCTTCTGATCAAATATGTGCTGCAGACTCTTGTGATCAGTGAAGATAGTACATCGAGTACCATACAAATAATGTTGCCAAATCTTCAAGGCAAACACCACCGCACCTAGCTCCAGGTCGTGGGTGGTATAATACTTCTCATGTATTTTCAATTGTCTTGAAGCGTAAGCGATGACTTTTTGGCGTTGCATGAGCATGCAACCCAATCCCTGACGCGAAGCGTCGCAATATACCACGAAGTCTTCAGTGCCTTTGGGTAGAGATAGTATTGGTGCATCGCATAACTTGTTTTTGAGAAGTTGGAAGGCTTCTTCCTACTTGTATCCCCAGTCGTACTTCTTGTCTTTCTGTGTAAGAGAAGTCAGTGGTTGAGCTATCTTGGAGAAATTCTCGATAAATCTGCGGTAATAGCCTGCTAATCCCAAAAATTGTCGAACTTCAGTCGGTGTCTTGGGAGCTTCCCAATTCTTTATCGCTTCAATCTTTGATGGATCTACATGAATACCATTCTCGTTCACCACCTGACCAAGGAACTGTACCTCGCGAATCCAAAATTCGCACTTTGAGAACTTTGCATAAAGCTTCTCTTTCTTCAATAGTTCCAGAATGGTTCTGAGTTGTTGCTCGTGCTCTTCCTTTATTCGTGAATAAATCAGAATATCGTTGATAAATATAATCACGAATTTATCGAGATATGGCTTGCATACACGATTCATCAAATCCATAAACACTGCTGGCGCGTTCGTTAATCCAAACGGCATTACTAGAAACTCGTAGTGTCCATAACGAGTCCTGAACGCAGTCTTTGGTATGCTCTCCTCTTGAATTCTCAACTGATGATAGCCAGAATGAAGGTCAATCTTGGAGTAATAGCTCGATCCTTGCAATTGGTCGAATAAGTCGTCAATCCTCGGTAATGGATACCGATTCTTAACAGTGAGCTTATTCACGAACAATACTGGAGCTCCCCAAGGCTAGAAGCTCGGCCTTATAAATCCTTTATCCAACAACTCCTGGAGTTGTGTAGATAATTCTTGCATCTTGGATGGCGCAAGTCGATAGGATGCCTTGGCTACAGGAGCGGCGCCTGGAACCAAGTCAATACGGAACTCGACTTGTCTTTGCGGAGGTAATCTTGGAAATTCTGTTAGGATCTGAGTTTGGTTTTGATTGTGTTTTACGTTTGAATTAAGATGAAGATGAATGAGTTGTGCAGCGGAATTAAGATGGAAGCAAACTTTTTCACAATCAAACAGGAGAATTGCTTTTAACATACAAGTTTAACATTGAACCGAATGATTGAATTTAATTTCAACAACGATTACAATTTGCAAGTAGGCAACAAACTCCCCCTCAGCCTAAGCTCACAATAT